>JAWWLV010000179.1:4949337-5004663 GCA_035041135.1 Platyrinchus mystaceus
AAGTTTAACAGATCATATCATTTATGACTTTCTTTACAAAGAGAATTAATGAGCGGAGAGCACAAAAAATTCTTGCATTCCCCCTTGTCTGAGTACTGTACAGTATTCTTGAATGCAGCAACACTGGCAGAGCTGGTATTGACCTTTCATAGTGTTCTGCAACCTCCTATCCAGCAGCCTAATATCACCTTACACCTCAAAAATTAACTCTGTACTGACAGAAACCATTATAAAATTAATATGACTTTAAGCCATTCATCAATAGTCACACAAACTCTGTTTTAACTCATGAGCCATTCTTATCAATTATGTAATGTTCATTGTCCTCAATGTTCAAACATCTCAATAGCAGCATATTCCAAAAGTAATTAATATTCAATTATCTTAAAGCCTTCACATTTGCATATTAATATTTGCTTTGTAATTCTCACAGAAAGGTATTTGAAAGTCTAGGAGTGCTCTGATCTTGTTAAAAAGTAAAAATGTTAGGATTATTAGATTTTGAACACCTTTTAGGCAATGCTTCTAGAATCACAGATTCTCATGCATTTTTTCCCTGAACTCTACATCTTCCATTGAGAAATCAGACTTTAAATAGTTTGACTCCATTACTGGTGCAGTCGCATAAACCAGATTGAGGATGTATGACCTACAGTATTGCATAGCAAAGAAATAGTTTAAAATGATGGATTTTTCAAAGCAAAATTCTAAATACATTCAGGTTAAAGCACAACATTGATTTTGCTGCTTCTGTGAATGTAGCAGAGACATTTCCTAGCAGAACAGGGGTGTAAATGATGGAAGGGACTACCTCGATCACCCTGAAGTCCTAAACATATTTAGTAGATGTTACATTAAAATAAAAAATCAACACCCATTCTGCCCATACATACACAAACAGCAGCTGAAAAACTCTTGCAGCCTGTAACGTATACCTTTAGTGTAAAAGACAAAAAAGCCCTTCAGACATCACACAGAAATAAAGAGCAAGTGTATTTACCAGCACTGAAGGTCTTGCAGTGTCAGGGAGCCACAGTGAAGCAGCTGAACTAAGCCCAGGAAGTGACTTTACTCCATAATGTATAGAAAGCATAGAAAAATAAAGATCCCAACAGCCTGTGCCAGTGTAAACAAGGATGGGGGAGAGGAGAATTCCTTACTCCCCTCAAATCTGGCAACTGCATGCCAGATGGCATTCCCAAGCATGTGTGGAAAACATAAACAGGATCATTAAGATTTCCTATAGGAATGGCAGTATAGCATGTTCCGACTCTCATCTTTAGTTCCTAGCAAAGAAAAACTAAAAAAAATCCAACAAATGTAATGATGAAAAAATCTGAATGTATGAGGGAAGAGATGATTCTTCTTCAATCCTTCAGGTACTTAGTGGCAATCCTCAACTAATATAATTGATTAAAACCAAAAAGATACTCAGTTTAAGAACTCTTTCTAATCAATTTAAAATATTCAAGAACATCCTAGCCTTGAATATAAAACTCCTTCCTTGAATTTGTCAGGATCCATTTTTGAATTCAGTCTTCTTTAGCCTTTTGCTCTACTTCAAAGTTAATTTTGTAACTTCAGTTCTCCTGTTTGCAGATTCAGTAGTGGTGCTGAACTAGCCATAATAGCATTGCATGGAGCACAGAATCACAGCTCTTTCATCCTTACTAATGGATTAATTTAAGAACATTCAGTAGCACAGAATAGTAGAAATTTAAAACTGTATTATCATTGTTTTCTAAAGTAACAAGGGGCATTTAATTACTATCAAAATTTCATACGTGGCTTCCAAACACAAGGTGTCAGGACTACAAATGTTATCTGGAAAAGTGCTTTAAAAAGGGACCTCAGAAAGTGCAAGATGTTACATAGAAAATGTTCCCCCTCAAGAACCTCACTGGTTGCCATTTTCAGACATCAGTCCAATCCAAATAACCCCAAACTTTCCTATTATGTCTTCCCCACCAAGCCAACCAGATACATCTACCAGCCTCGTTTCTCCCCCTAAAGAGGTCCGTTTTATCTTAGCTTTTTCATCCTCATTGTTTTATGCTAGCTTTATCCTCAGCTGTAATGCTGCTTCTCATTTCCTGTTCCCTAAATAAACAGAAAATTAGGTTTTCAGTGCAGATACCAAGTCCTATCTTCTTTCTTTCCTGCCAAAAATAACTTGTTTCACTGAGCTTGCTGGAATCATCGCAGTGCTCAGATTTAGAAAGGCTGTTTTTATAGCCTGTTTAAACAATATATTGCAGCTGGTCTGAACCAAGCCAGAAATACTCACACAAGCTTTGCTAAGCTACTGTCTCCACAGTTAGGAACCTAAACTCTGTGCAATCCACATGGCATTTCCTTTAAAGCCCCTTCTGTGATCATTTCAAATGCTTAACAAATACCATCCTACTCACCTACAGTTAGAAGACAAGATTTGCCACGAGGGCAAAATGTAATCTGCCAAGTCTTTATTCTTCTTGAAACAAATTTGAAAGAACTAAGTTTATTTTTGGTCCCACCACTGCATTTCTGGTTAAGTAGAAGGTGTATTTCCTCACTTGCAAAGGAACAAAGCAGAACAACTAAATTCAATGCCATTGAGCAGCATATTTCAGAGCTGAACAGAGTAACATGGAAAATACATGGAAACTGTCTCCAGAAACACTATATGACTAAAAAACTCCACTTTGGATACAATATAAATATCAAGTGCTTTATGCCAGGACCCTGCTAGTAAATCTTAACTCACTATGTCAGTATTAAGACATAATTTCAGGTTGCTATATGCAAATACCACTGCAAAAGGTATTGCAGATTTCCTCCAGCAATCTCTGAGCTAATACCATAGATACCTTTCATCACTACATGTTACTCATTCAAGAGAAATCATAAATGTGCTACAGCCCTCTTATACCAATTAATTTCTTAGCAGGGGATTGGCATGTTACAGAGATTGTTACAAACCTACATTGTATCATGTACCTAATGCTCCTGAGCAACGTCTTTCAAAAATGTAACATCAATTTGCAAATGAGAGGCATTTGCTTACCCTGGCTATTATATTGGGACTTATTTTGGATACTGCACACTTTGAGGAGTTTTTATCTTTCAGAAAATGACAATTAAAGGCTTTAGGCTCACAGGAGGTGTTAGTGCTTCTTTTTACAATACAGTGAAGGTTTCTGTTCCTCAGATGACTGTTCTTCCAATCTTACTTCAAATATTCTCCACAAAACATGCTGCCTGCTAACTTTTGTTGTTGCCAGTGCCGGTATCAAGGTCACCCATCAATATACATCAGTTGTACATGGCTTTCTTTCTTTCTTTCTTCCCCCTCTGAGACTAGAATTACAAAAGCTCTTCCTGCATATGCAGCTCAGGTCTGTGTCTTGCAGAGACATTTTCAGAGCCTACACCTCGTTTTAGTTTCAGTAACTTTCAATAACATCTGACCACTTAAGCTTGCTATTGATAATGGTGGAAACTAACACAGACGCCCCTATTTAGTTCAAGACACAAACATCCTTTTGTCTTCTGACTGCACCTTTTGCTGCAAACACTCCAACTCCGTTCTACTTTTCAGCTTTTACTCTTGCACAGGGATTTGAGAAAGAAAGAAACAAACAACTGCCCCTGGAATACTGCAGTGCACATTCTTTTTTAGCCTACTTATCCTTAACTGTCAGGTGGTTTATCTCAATTTTGTTACCTATGAGAAAATGCATTGCAAGTATCTTTCACTGACAGGTATATTTATAATCTTGGATTTCTGCAACGGCCCAGCCATAAACAATTAGACCATTGCATTCAAATGTACAGCTGCTATTCCTGCTCCAAATCTGCTGAGAACCCTCCTGCAGTTCCTTACTATGTATTTTCCACATAGGACTGCATGCAAATGAAGCAAAATAATCTGCTCTTTGCTGGGACTGTATGGAATCCTAAACACCTTGACTGGATTATGAGATGTTAAGACTTCTCTCAGTTAAGTTTACATTTTAAAGACTGAAAGCTTCCTAAATTTCAAATCACATATTCCCATACATTCTGTCCACTCTTTCCATTACTCATGATTCATTCAGACACTTCTGTCTTCAACCTGCCTTACTCCTGAATTCATTTTCATCTGCAAACTCCTTCACAACTATTAATTTACATTCCTTTTTATTCTAAAACCCTTCAGCTTCTTCTCCAGTATCTCTCAATTTACTATTATTCATCATTTGGTTTTCCTTCTCTTTTATACATCTTCAACCATGCAACTGAATACATCTTTTACCTGTCAGGTGTGACGAACTCTAAATATTTAATATATAATTTCAGGACAAATAATTTTAATATATTTTAAATTATATAACATCTATCACTTGTAACCTTAAAATTATGTCTGTTTTTACAGCTCTGACACAGCAAGGCATCTATGTAAAAGAAGCTCACATTTCCTGAAAAGCTCTTCCACAGCCTACAAACCTCTGTTTTGCTTAATTTGTCATGAATTATTCCTGAATAAGCACCCCAAAGATCTAAGGACTTACAAGCAGAATTAATTTACATATTCTTCTATATTAACAGCCTAGCATTTTACCCTAATACCACTTTTCAGTTTTATTTCATTCTCCCCAACCTCCAAATGGTAGAATATTACCAAATTTTTTAGCAAAAAAGCATAAAAATTATTTATTGTGCTACTTTCCAGAGAAGCCAATACAATAGACAATGCTTAGGACTAGGTAATAAGTGTTTTAGTTACCACATATATTAGCCCTTAAAAATTTATATTCACCAAATGGAACAGCCACTAATCTCAAACATGCCAGCATAAAATCTTTGGGAGCAATAGCTCATGTTTTTCTGCTATTTTTCTGCTTTAAGTTTATTCCACATCTGTTGTAGCAGAAAAAGCAAGTGGAATCTGGCCCAAAGGCTACTTCTAATGAATCCTTTCCTTTATTAGTAGAAACATTGTTATTCACAATGCAACATATGTTCCTCTAATTACATTTTTGAGCAAAACTATTAATGACATTTTGGCCATATGTCTACTTATCCTTTTCAGAGCAAGTTTTCTTTTGACACATTTGCATTATATAAAGTTCAGAAATTTATAATTAAATAATAAATAATTATTAATTAAAAGTTTGGGATTTCAATACCTCTTATTTGCAGTAAAATAGAAGCCAAATGCAGACCCATCCAAGGATTTTGAGCAGCACTCAGCTACTGAAAAGCCTTTTTATGAATATTCCAACGTAATGTATGCTTTTGAATAACCTACTTTCTAATGGTGCTCCTTCATCAGGACATGAACCAAGGAAAATTTAAATGTTCAGCCCTTCTTACCTTTGTAATGCCAACACAAATCAAAGTATGGAGAAGTACAATGGGATGGGAATTTGAAATGGAACATTTCAGTGTTTCTGACTGAGAATTAAATTTTGGAATATGGTCACATTCAACAGTATCTTTGCAAATTCTTTCATGACTGAAGTGAGGTATTGAAAAAGGAGAAAATATAATTATTTGTATGTTACTCCTGATAATTTTTAGCCATGCAACATGGCTTTCAAGAGTGGCAAACAAATACCAAGATATTCTATGAAATTTGCTCATATGGATCCTAATACAAACTTGGATTAGTATTATTTTAGAAGTGGAAATAAATAGACCACACTAAAAACTAGTAAAAAATCAAAATGCAGCATTTCCTTAAACCATCTGAGATCCACATTGTCCTTGTTACCTGCTTTTCTATTATGTTCTCTGAATACTCAGAGGGAATAACATTATCTGTTCTTTCTGTTTGTGCTTTGTATTAAGCACATGTGAAAAGTACTGACTTTTAACTCCTCAGAATGAAATCTTCTATTTCTCTGTGAGTCAGGTGGACACAAATGCTTATGGAATTAACACTCCTGAAAAAGTTACATCATGACAGTTTCGGGGTTGTCTTACAAGTGCCACTATAAAGGTTAAAAGTACCTCATTCTCCCATTTATTTCAAATGTGCTTCTAAATAGCCAGAAAAACATGCTAAAAGCCAAACACATTCTAAATGTTTTCTAAAAAATAAAAAAGAATAAACTGACTTAAACATTAACATCAATACTTCTAGATTAAAGGACCACAAATATGATCACTGCTGATTAAACCAGTGAGACCCACTTAGAACAAGAATTCTCATCCACTAGGAGGAGAAGAAATTTGTTTTATACTGTCTACTAAAAGAACAGCTTCTGACTTTTAACAGTGTGGGTTAGATTTGAATGGGATCAACAGAGCATTTAATCACCAATAACCTCAATTATTTAGTTTCCTTAAACAATCTCTCTTAATTTTCTGCCACAGGCTGGCCCTTGGATTATCTTCCTCTCTAAAGCAGAATGTCTTTCAATTCTCTTTGAATGTCAGACTTGTCCTACTGCCAGGATGAGAGAGTGAGGAGGCTTTGAGTGAGCAGGAGGTTACAGTCCCACTCCCTCTCTTTTTTAAGCAAAGAGAGCTGCAATGATGGAGGTGTGCTGACCTGCAGGAGCCAAAACAACCTCCAGTGTTTGAACCTACCTTTCTGAAGCTCTCACATGCTGCTGTCCATGTGTCCCAGTTCAGTTCTTACAACCTCCCAGAACAGACATTAAAGTGGAGAACAGAAGCCTCTGGAAATGAAGATACCATCAGGCAACATTTGTTTTGTTTACTTAGAATCTATGCTAGAGTAGGAAGGAAAGAATAGAATTCAGCATTTTTTAATCACACACAGGCCTGACTTCATCCTCCTGATATCATTTACATCCATGGCTTTTTTCCCCTCAGCAATTTTAGAAAACGTGTTTAAAGCACCAAACACAAACGATGCTAAATGGTAAGTTTGTGTTTGGGAGGCCATACTGTGAACTGCTGAAGATGAGAAGAACTGCGCCAACAAAAATCTCCAGGTACATTAAAGAAGAAATTAAATACTGAATTCATACATTCCAAGCTTAAATACATGAATTTTGAGATCTCTGAACATTAAGTCAGACGTCTTGGGCTGTCAGTAGAAAGTTAAACTTGCAGACTAAACCTGTCTTAGTCCTAAAAGGGCGAACAAAGTGGCCATTTGTCAGTAAAACCATATCTTAAGCATTCTGAATTGTGAGGAGTTAAAAGAAAAGCAAGCTAAGTTGGTTTTTTTCTGCTCAGCATAAAAATCTCCAAGAAAATGAAAATACAAGACTTTAAATCTTTTCTTGTTAAAGTATTATAGCATACTAGCCAATATTTCCTTGAAATAATACTCAGGATAGCAAAGTACATCTCTTTCAGTACTAAAAGTATAAAAAAGACATATCTCCAGGCAATCACAGAAAACGCTTTCTCGATTTAAAAATGAAAATGATCTTGTTAGCGTTTTTGCCAAGTGGAATATCTGAAGAGAGTTATAAAACAACCACAGGAATTAGAAAATATTATTCTTCAGCTCACAACTCATGCTTTTGGTTGTAAAATCAAAATTACAGGCAAAATGATAATTAAAAGCAAAAAATATACCTCTATATTTTTGGGAAGCTGAACTTCATCCAAGACAGCACAGTGAGGTTTCCTGTATTTCCAAGCTTGTTATTCCTTATGGATTAGGCCTAATTGGTAGACCTGTTTTTAGAATCAAAAATAAACTTGTGTAATTCCTTTAGAAGTCAATCAGTGCTGCCCTGAAATAAAATAAAGGTAATGCCCAGAGGTAACTCAAGGTTGATGCTTCTGATGATTCAAACAGCAGCTCTTTCATTATACCTGATTAAGTATATAGGGAACAAAATACAAAAATAAACAAAAGCCTACTTTATTCACATTTCTTATTAGCTATTCCTATCCCCTTACAGGACATACTCTAAAATTCTAACTCAGCCATTGACTTCAGAGAGAGTAGGATCAAGACCTGAAAGAATAAAAGCACTCAGTGGACACAAAGAAAAACATGTAAGAATCTGAAATATTTGCACGATATTTCTGCATAGCACATTTGAAACAATCAAATTTTGCAGCTGAAATCTCAGAAATGCAACTGCATTATTAACTAGAGTCACTATATTAATGACAAAGAATGAAAATAATGATATAGTTTCAATATAATTCACAAAACTCATTACAGCAACTTATTTTCCTCACAAAGCCTGCAAATGCAGCAGCAAATGAGTGAAGCTCATCCTGCCCCGTGAACTGATGCTGACATGTAAATTCAGATGACACAAATGAATATACCTGTCAGAGTTTCTCTCACAGACTGGATAAAATAGAAATATTAAAAACTCCCAAGACGTCCCGAGTGGTGTAGGCAGCTTTATTCCCTGAAGCAATGCTGCCATCTTGCGAGGGAAAAGATGAAGTTACGTTTTCATTTAATAGATTTGTCCTGAGTGCTGGAGATCTATGAGACACAGGGGTAAGGAATCACCAGGGATGTGAACTGGACATTTATTCCCCCTCCACAAACATAGGCCTTTGAAAACAGAGTGGAAACGATAAGCAATACTTTGAGTAGCAAGCAGAACATCCAACGTTGCAGTGGTAAATTCAAAACTAAGTGAACTGACATTTCAGGTGAAAATGCAAGCAAAGGAACTGCATGCAGTCCATGCTTAAAGCTGGTGAATCCCACTCCCTTTCTTTTAACTTCCACTCTGCAGCTGGTATCTTGTGTTACTGGATTGGAAAACCCAAGCAACTAAAAAAAAAATGCATTTTGCATGGCCAGATCCATCCATCCATGACAAAAAAACCCCAGACCATTGTTATTCTTGCTCTAATTCAAATATTTTATGTTTTTCTAATTCTCTACAATATAATTCTCCATATCCTTATTCTAATGCACACACACTAGATTTCAAGGTAAGAATTACAACCACTTACAGCTGGATTGAATTTAATAGCATGGGCTGCTATTAAATCTAGAGTGAAATTTTCCAATAATGCTTTTAAAGCTGAAAATGTCACTTCAAGTCTGCATATCCTCAGCAGGAATCTGTTTTGAAAAACAAGAAAAAGTAGCTTTAATATGATCAAAATATGCCCACTTCACCTTTGTGAATGGAATATTTCAGTCTCCTATTTCCATTTTTATAATGTGTAATGCAGAAAATAAAATTTTATCATGTTTCATTTTGTGAAAGTAACAAGAAAATTTATAGTATTCTGATGACCATATGCCATAGTCTGCATACACATTCAGCTTTCACCTGGGAATACTGAAAAAGCTCCAAACATTTATTCTATTGGCACACCTAAAGATTTCCTGTCGCTAGAAAAAAAAAAATCACCTGTTCTTCTTGACTGCAAAATTCATGTCTTCCTGCAAACCCCTCACAGCAGAAACAGCTTCAGGCTATTTGGCTTTAGAGTTGTAGCTATAGATAGTGACCTCTCCGCTCTCCCAACATGCAAATTTGTTATATTACCAGGAGTTATTAAAAATAACTCCTTGAGGATGTTTCTAAAATGAATCTGCTACTTTGCAGTTGAAGCAATTGCTGAGTAGACTGAGGACTGCTGGTGTCCATCATCGCTGCATACTGTTAGATTTTATTCTTGCTCAGCCTATTACAGCTCTGGGTCTTCATTTACTCCTTGGAAAAATAATGTAAACCACCATTGTGCTGCTCTGGGTATTGGTATCTCTCAGCCTAAACTATCAGACCTTTTGGCACTTAATAGTTGAAAACTATGTGTATTTATTAGTTTGCATCACCACCCCAGCATGCACAGTGTGAGTCAAGAACACCTTTTCCTACTCCCCTGCTCCTGCAGGAGGACAGGCAGAGGAGGGGGGAATTCTACCCTAGGCTTTCCAATCAGAAAACTCTTCCCAAAGAAGAGTTCTTCACTGGGAAACTGTAAAGCAGAAAATCTGGCCCTATATAATTAGAAAATGGTTTTGTTCCTTGAATTACCTGTAAGATCTGCTCTAAGTAATTACTTGGAGGTACTATGAATCAAGAGATATTCTGCCTGCTTCTCTGTAAAACACATTGCCTTCTATTCACTACAACAGCATCCCTGAATTTTTAATTCAATATACTTAGGGGTCTGGAGTCTCTAAACTGTGTGCTTGGTTATTTATTTAATCTGAAACCACTGTCTAAAACAAACTGTTTAAGGAGAAATGAGATGATGTTGTATTTCTCCTCCACCTGCAAAGCTGTCATGGATTTGGGGGTAACAGCCTCTGAATCCTTTGATGCTTCATCAGCAGTTTAACTCCTGTAAATATGCTTCAAAATGCTTCAAAAATCTGAAAATGTTTATGGCCTAAGAAAAGAGCAGGTAAGGGGAGGGAGAAGGGATGATGTGACCCACATTGACAAATAAAACCTGCTCATTATATTTTCTGGTACTGGTTACCCAGTTGACAAATTTAGATTTTTTTCTTCTTTGCTGGAGTTTGAGAACTCTTAAAAAAATTGACTCAGGAGATGTATGTATTTCACTGGGAAAGCAACCTTACATTACCAGCATTGAAATGGCCCTGTAAAGTTATGGGGCTTTGATTTTAATGTGTTTTACCTCTACATCTCCCCTCAGAATCTTAGTCTGCTCTCACATATTTTGCCTCTCCTACACACCTGAGCTTACTGTGCTGTCTTGAACCTATTAAAAAATCAGATGCACCTAGAACTGTTTAATACAGAGGACACATTTGCAAGGGTGAGATTTTTTATGAAGTGTAAGATTTCTGTTACATTATACAAATTCATAGGGCTGAGCAGATCAATTAGCCTTCTGCTAGGAATTCTGTAGAAGCCCTGCAAAGGAAGAGATAATTGCAGTAGGAACTTCATAATAGAGCCTATTAAATGAGGAGGAACTTAAAAATAAATTCAAAGCTAGTGATTTAATACATAGGATTTGTCTTTTCTGATTAATTTTTTTTTTGCAGATTTTCTGCTGATACAGAAGGACACACTAAAAAAAATAAATATACCTTTATGGTATAGTCCAAACCAGCAACGTCAGCTTCACTACCTTTACATCAGTTTTATAACAGCCCAAGTTGTGGATCCTGGTATATATACACTGGTTTTCCTTCAAAATATGAAAAGCCATAAAGCTCATCTAACTGACCAACTAAAAACATCTCCAAAATTAGAAAATGCCCAGTGAAGGACTCAGTGACACCAGTGTGGGGGTCACTGTGCCCCCACCCTGCCCCTGCAGCCCTGGGTTCGCTGCCAGCCCCACGCAGCAGCCTCCGAGACAGGCCAGGAACAGCTCTGCCAACATGGACGGCCCAAACTCTGCTCCAAACAACCCCACAAGTTTGGGCACCACAACAAGAACTAAGAGGTCTGAATCCCTGAGCTCCTCTGAGCTGATCTGAGCTTCCTACACGAATTCTTATGTCAGAACCATCTTTTCTTGGCAAGCAGCGAACATTCACAACTCTGTTTGAAGTGCAAAGGGGCTGAAAAAAAAGCTGCTTTCAGTGCTACAAAATTCTATTTTTTTTTTCTTCAAAGCCTTTTTCTTCTTTTGAAGGAGTGTCAGTCATGGCTATATGTTCACAGGGGAGATCTACAAAAGTATCCACAGGCTGAGTTCAGCCAAATATCCAACGAACCTGCAGTAATACAACTATCACCAGTATCTGCACCCATGGTGAATATTCAGATTTTAGCTGGCTGGGCTTTATTATAACTGGACTTCTTTACTCGAAACCTCTATCAGCAAATAAAAGATCACTTTCTGAAACCAGAGGAACTCTTACCACAGAACTGTTTAGCAAGATAATGTTCCTAACAATTTTTGAGTAACGTAATTCAGAGATTTAAAATATCCATATAACTTGAGATACAGCTCCCTGCACAGCCAAACCCATGACTAAATATGACACATCTTGTTCCAACAGATTCACTGAGTACATCAAGAGAATACTGTAGTAGCAACTTTCTATACATCTATTATCTGATGTATTATACATGTTGAAACTATTTTTAGCTGTTTATACGAGTATCATGAGCAATGCAGAATTCTAAGAAGATTCTCCATGACAGTTTCTGAAAAGAAATTATTTCCTGAATTAACAGCTAAGGATTCTGATCTATTCAAGGCACAGTTGGTCCTCCCTCAAAAACTAATTTAAAATACTAAGTGCTTCACCTTGTAAGTATAGTTCAATGTATTGCAAACATCAAGTAAAGAATGACTACTTACCTAAATAAGGTTTTAAGAGATATTTTCCTTGATAATGTCCACAATTGTCAATGCCATACAAAACCAGTATCACTGCTTAAAAGAACATTATCTGCCCCAAAAGAGATTTAAGAAAAACAACATACATTAAAGAAAATAATAAAAGAAAAAGTTAAAAAAGACAATTTTTTTGACCACTAGGCTGCTCAAAAACATTAATTACTTGAGTAAATGACCTTCACTTGAACTACTCTCCATACTTTGCTAATTGTTTATAATACTCTGGTTCAGTCCCACCACAATTACGTGAAAACACGTCAGTGACTTCATGCTGAAGTCCTTAGTGTGAAACCGAGATCTTATCCTTCTGACTGTTCACTTCAAAGTGCTACCAAATTCACTGCAAAGGCTCTATAAAAAAATAAGGGGTAAGTAAGGCAGTTCTTTCCATAAGGCTTGGGCATCGATCAGGCTTTTGAGGAATAGCTTAATGTCTACTTACAAAAATAGAGGAATAAATTCTCAAAGTTATTCAACTTACTACAGAAATACCTAAACATCCAAATTCCAGTAAGTTAACTGAAAAAAGGAAGAATTTCTACTCTGAGAATGTTACTACACGAGACACAAAATACTATCTCTACGTAAGAACTCTATGAAAAGCAGATCAAAATTAGCAAGCAGACAAGTTGGCACAGTGGAAGGGAGCAGAAGTGTAGAAATGTAAAAATGACAGCCCATTTTCTGCACTGTGACAGTAAATTTCCCAAATAAAAAAAAAAATCTCTTGCCTTCTCTATTTCCTGCATGTTGGCTTCACCTTGCCTGTTTAATTAGGAATGCTTCTGCCATCAGTACTTAACCAAATCTGTTTATGCCCATCTGCTTAACAAATTTCTCTTTCACTGTTGTTCAATGAAGGAAGCCAACCCCAGTCAGTCTGGCCTTGCTACTTCAGGTAGCATTTTAAATAATAAAATGCTTATCATTTATCCGTGCAGAAAAAAATTAAAAATAAAAAATCCAGCTTACTCGAGGCAGCAAGTTTGTAATAAATTATCATTACAGAAGCTTGCATTTTGGTCATGGTGACTGTGCTATCCCAGGAATTTCATATTCCTTCTACATACTGCACACAGATCAGCAATAGCCACTTGTCTGCTTGCTAATTTTGATCTGCTTTTCATTTCAAAGTAATATAGAGTTCTGTAGAAAATATGCAAGCACCACTAAATAAGAGCTTGATTTAAATAGCTGCATTGTTTAAATCAAAATCAAGTAGGAATTCTTTTCATGAAAAATAAACTAATTTGCCATAAAAATAAGATATTAACAAGACAAGTAAAATACTTTCATAATATTTTTATTATTTTGGGCTAGTGCTAATTTTAATTTTTTTTAATGGCAAGAACACACAACATTTCTTTGTCATACTTTAAACTCCTTTAAATTTGCTAGACCAAAATCCAACAAAGTTTTATTCACTTCAACTTTCTGCTCTTATTCCCTTTTCCTAAAACCAAAGTCAAAACACTACTAACTACACAGAAACACAGACTTGCTAGGCAGTCCATGAAAATAAATACATTTTAAAAACAGTCTCAATATAACCTACCCTGAGTTATTGAAGGACTTCAGTGATACCTAAGATGCACACATCATGGTAGCAAGGACACTTCCTAAAATGTCATAAAAGAACAGCATAAAGGTTCTTCTATGATGCTGAAAAAAACCTTCCCTTTTTAGCTGACCTTTCTTTCCAGTTACAGAACATTAACATTGAAACATGGTCACTAAACTTCAGTTATTCAGCTAAGAACCTAATTAACCTATTCCCATCTCAGACATTACAAAAAGCTATAGTCTTATAACACATCTTAACTGGTGGGTGTTGTAGAATGGAGCAGAGGCCCGTGGACATTATTGTACAGAAGGCTCGGGGAGAATACAGACCTCAGTAAGGTAAATCAGCTATTTATCTCTGCTGGAGGTGTAATAATTTCAGTATAAGAGCACACTTCTTTACAACCCACTCACTGCATTCTACTATACTGAAATAAATCAGTCTTAACAACTACCACTGAATCTATGCAAATACATTCCTTTTAGTTTGCTCAGCAGTGGAACAACAAAGATGTTTCAGTCCTATTAAATTCCTGGTGGGTTTTCTTTTTTTCCCCACCCTGTTTTCTGGCACTGGATTCATGTCTGATGTTCTGGAAAACTCAGCATCTGAATCACCTTTCACTGTATAGAAACAGGATTAATTAAGCAGTATCTGATCACAGTTTACCTCATTAAATATCTGTGACTTGGTGAAATCACAATTTTACCTTTCCTATGAAAATACTACACCTGCAGGAAGATGTTTAGTGGCCCCAAATGTTTACATATGCTTAGAAAACACATGTGAAAATGTCACCAGTAGCTTCTAGTGAGGAAAGCACTCGTTATCACTTGTTTTAGTTCTGCAAGGCAAACTGAGGCCTACTCACTGAGTCAGTCTGCAGATAATTCCCTACTTAAAGGAGAGGTGGCTGAGGCTGAAGAGCTGAGAAAGGTCTCTGTTTGCATTGCACACTCGCTTGTTGAATTTCTCTTCCCCATCTCACTGTCATACTGCAGTGAGAAACCTGAAATCTCTTCATCACAGCTTTCTCTGTTCCAAGACCCTTGAGAAAACTGTAAAATACCTCTCCAGCACAGGGGAAGAGAGGTGGGAGGTGGTTTGGGGGGGTGGGGAAACAGTTTCAACTTTTATGTTTGTATTAAAGTTTTGTTTACTGAGCATTACTGGCAAAAACAACTTCTGGATTTAAAAAGCTCTTGTCTATGACCAAAACTACTGCACATTGCCTCAGTTTCCAAAGTTCAGTGACAAGCTCCCTTATCCCATAGGCTTCCTCCACTGAATGCAAGGCCTGAGCTTTTAGGTTTTCATTTGCAGTCCTGCTGGACTGGGTGACAAAAGAGACACTGTGCTGCCGTACAGCTGTTTATTCCAGCAGCACTGGCTGCTCGTAAACAACCAACAGAGACGTCCTTATGCAATTTCCTGCTCAACTCAAACCTCGCTCTAATTCCACCCCCAAAACAGCTCCCAGCAGAGTCACAGATCTCCTGTTTGCAAGGTGTCTCACACCTCCAGCTGCCTCTGGGATACGGTACATTAGGTTCAGTTTTCTCAGCAACAAGACTTTTGGGATAAAGAAAGGAGGCAGAGATGGTTTTGTGCACTTAATATTAACGTTTAAGCATTTTTGTAACAGTATTTTTTATCAAAAAGTTTCTTAATTATCAGTGTCTACTGTAGTATCAGGAAGTAGCTTTATTTATTGCTTTTGCCTTCTGTCCTATAAAGGCACATGGGGAAATGTTTTGGTTCTTCCCGGAATGTCTCTGGATACAGAAGCAAAACAACAACAAAAAAACAGTTGGATAGTATCATGCTTGTTCTTTTAAAGATGTTTATTCCTTTTATGATCAGCATCATGGCTATCCCCATATCCCCACACACACACAAATTCTCTTTCATTTTGTAGAGATTAGATTTAATTTTCTCTACTTTTCCCTTTGTCTCCCATTATTTTCTAAACCTTTTGGATTTCCCTTTCACTTTGTTATGTCCTTTTCTGGGCAGTTCTTTACCATCATGCTAACCTTCAAATTTACACAAATAAAGCAAGTTTTATATTTCCTTCTTTCAGGTTAAATTTGAAGAGCTGAGGAAAAGAGAGAAGTCTTGAAACTAATGTGGAAAAAAATCTAATATATATAGTAACATGCAAAATTTTAAATGTCATGAATTGCATCGTGCATGGTAAAGTCTAATGTTCCCATACACTTATTTCATGCTGTTCCCACACTTGAAATTTCCATATTCTTTTCATGTGCTTTCTGATGACATAACCATCCCTAAGCACAAGGAAACATTGCTAATACATTGTTAGAGCACACTATTAAAATAAAATTAGTCTCTCTGCAGACCCAAGGAGATGTTAAGCTGCTCATATCACCCCTCTTCACACAGTGATAGAGGAAGGTCTAATGGTGCTCTCAAGAAAATGTCATTTAAAAAACCCCAGCAATTTAAAGTTAAGACATGTTATAAATCCAAAGAAGAAAGGACATTGAGCTGCAGTTAACAATTCACAAAAGGATTCTAACATCTAACTTCTTCTAATGTACAGACACATCCAGTTTACAGTAGAAGAGATTGCCTGAGCTATGCTCAGGTTTGAAAACCAGAAATTTCCTTCTCTGCATTCAAAATACCTGCACTCATCAATACTCTATCTCAAGATTGGCATACTTGATAGAAAACTCTAAGTTCTGCTATTTCAGCTGTGACAGACTGTTTGCTAAGTAGAAATAGGTAATGCTAATAAGTAAAACCACTTCTCTCTTAAAAACGTAAGAAAACCCAAAATAGCTAATGAAATGTAAGTGGAGAGTTCAGAATCATAAATCTCAGCTATTTCCAAGATTCAAGGCTGCAGCAACACTCAGATACCCTGAGCATCTCATGTATATTTAAACATTAAGTTACAGATTCCTGAAATGTACTGAAGCAAACAGTCATGGGAAGAACAGGACCCAACATAACCATGTATTCAAAATCAAACTTCTCACACCTCCAGACTTTATACAGATGAAGTGAGCACTGCAGAAGAAAGTGCCTTGCTTTTTCACTTCATATCTGGCTCTTTAGCCCTGCCTGTGGATGTCCCCTAGGTATTACGGTTTTAACATGATTTCTTCATACTGCACATTAGTACCAAACTCCACGGTTGAAACAACATCTTACCTAATTACTGTTTTACAATACAACATTGTCTAGAAAAAAGTCATTAAGCAATCCAAGTGCACTGAGTGGCATCATTCTAAGTCACATGATGTATTTTAAATAGCCAGCACAACACTAGTAACCAGTAATTACTCTGAAATTTCCATAAATAATCACTTCCATTGGAGCTTTTAAAACATTGCATGTCCACTTTAATTCTTACTGCATTCAGTTTTTCCCCTTCCTCAATTAAAAAGGTACAGCCATGGTGTAAGCAGCCAAAGGGCTGGAATCAAACTAGCATCAAGGCTTTGAGAAATGTTTGTTATATCATGAACTTATTTCCAAAAATTAAATCACAAAAACATCTTCAAAACACCTTTTCATGAACGTAATTTTTATTCACTTTACATAGTAATTCTTGGTTTTATTACCTGTTTACTAAAAGCTGCCCTTTCAATTTTCAAAAGGGGCACTATAAAATTGCTATTTCTGCTGAGGAACATACAAAAGGGCCCCCCTAAAGATCCTGATAAATCTCATTTGGCTGTACAGAAATATGGCAATCAAAGAGGATAATAGTTCTTGTACATGACTGCAGGCAATAACTCCCATCCCCAAGGCTGCCAGGAACATGAATGGTATTATGAGGCAGTTAAAGCTTCATTAACCTCTTCATGCCTGAAACACGTATATCACATTAGTGCCATCCTGAATAATTTCAAAGACATGAAAATAAATTACATGGGAATACAAAAAGCAGATTAACAAAAGACAGGCCACTGTAATTTCAGCCTGTCTCTGAAGGAAGAGGCTGAACAGGTAGCCATTAGGAAGAACAGACTAAAGAATGGTCAGGGTATTAACAAAAAAAATTGCATTTAGTAAAGTATGTTATAGTCAGGCTTTTATTTTTCCTTGAATTTAGAGGTCAGAACAGATAAAAAAATCCAAAAGACAAATATGACCGACTGGATGATCTTCATTTATAACTTCTTGGACAGTATTGACAATATCCCCCTAGATGACCTGGGCCTTTCACTTTCCCCATTTCAGAAACCGTCCTAGACTTTAAAAAAAAAAAAAAATCTGCTATATAACCCAGATCTGGGATGCAGAGCAGGATGGGGGCTTAATTGTATATACAAGTTTTCTTGTATGTAGAAGCAAACCTAGAATATCAAAAGGTTTATGGACATTTTTGGTTGATTCTACAGCATTCCCATCAGCAAGACTGAAATATGGTTTCCAGTAAGTATTTCCATTACTGGTGGTATCAAAAGCACAGCTCCATATGCCTGATAGTATTCAAAATTGGTTTGGCCTGCTTAATGTAAATCTTTTGTTACCATAAGGAACACAAACCCAGCGTATATGCAAAGGCACAGGGCATGAAAGGCACACACTTCCAGCACAAGGAAGGGCATAGATTAATTCCATATGTAAAACACTGTGGTGGATATTGCAGTACCCAGCCTATCATTACATCTATGAGCCTGGCAGTGAGACCCTTCTGATTCACACACCCCTGCATTCCATGGATGCATCCCACATTGCTAACCAGCCAAACAAAAAACCCCAGTGAGCCCTTCTTTTACACCAGCATGTAAAAAAAGCCTCTGTTGAAGAGTTAAAATCTCATGAAAGGACCTGGATTCAGTCCAAATGACATGGAATTCACCTCTACCTATGTGGACACCTCTGGTAGACCTGCTAACATCTAACAGGCCCAATTCCCAAGCCTGGTTTAAATCACAGGTGAGAGGCAAATGGGTATTCATTTAACTTATAACAGCTGGCACAACTCATTGCAAAAAAGTAACAACATAAAAAGAAATTTACTTCCCACACTGACAGCAAACAGAAGATCAAATTCACACGAATGTGTTCAGTCAAGCCTTCTAATCAAAATACTGAGGAAACACCACCTCTCTCGAGACACATCTATTCACTAAGGCAATGATGACAAGCAAGGACAGTAGTTACAAATTTTTATTATTTTTCCCACATTAATTCAGTTCAATTAACAGATAAGTTCCAACCATTTAAAAGTCCACTAAAAATAATTAAAATTGAGATACATGTGACCAAAAATTACTGATTTTAGAAACTACATTCTTTCTTAAGACTCTCACCACCAATGCTTTGCCTTACTCTTTCACCAGGAAGAGAGACTCCCAGTCCTACTGGATTACTTTATCACTGCAGACCCCACACACTGACAACTACTTACAGTCAGGTCTGAATACAAACCACAACAGTCAGGAGCCAGCAGCATTTCCTCATATATGACCCAAGCAAGACAGGAGACAACTTGCTGGGAGATTTCAAAGGGCATTTTACCAACGTCAGGATACTCTGTACACAAGTCCCTGCCCTGCCTGACTCATGCTGTGTCCACATTGACATTCCCCGCATTTGTCCTGTGACAGCATTCCTGCTGCCAGAGCTCCAGTGCTGGCAGCAGCTCTAGACTGGCAGCTGACATTTTAAATGCTATGTAGAACCTCTGGCAGCTCCCTTTGCTGCTGCCAAAGGTAAAGCTTACATTAATTAATGTAAGAAAGAGCTCAGCAAGTCCCACAGCAGAGTAGCCCTTAAAGCCCAGGAAGGCTGCCTATGATCCAGAGACAGCCTCTTGCAAAACAAGGACAAGGTTGAGCTCTGAGAACCATGGGGCCACAGCAGGTTTTAGACTCTCACCAGCTCTGCACAAACAGCCTAAAAGCTGCTTTAGAAAGGTCTCACCACAGGCCACCCTGAGCCCCTGCCAGTGTGTGGGCACAGAGCAGGAGCAGGCAGTTACAGCGCTGCAGACACGTGGCTCTCCTGGGATTGACAGAAGAGAGCCCTGGCACGAGGAATGACTGCAGATGAAGAGCAACTCCCGTCTCCTCAGCGATCCTAAACCAGTTATAAAATAACCAGATCTACCCCGATACTCCTCAAAATACAGAGTTCCTCCTATCACCAGTGAAAGTAACGCTGATCATCATGACACCTTACAAAGCACAGGTAAAGAAAGCATATTTCATCCAGGGAATGGCCACCTAGGAACTCAAATCTGGGAGGATGGAATGTTCTCTATGTGCTAGGGCATGCTAAGGATGGGAAACCACTTCCTGCTTGCCCAGAGAGCTGTAAGCAGTATAATTAGCACTTGCTTGTAATATTAAACGTCACCAGATTTCATCTGAAGGGTCACTGGGAACCCCTCACGCAAACCTGAACTATTTAACTCCCAGGACCCAAGGGCAGCTATAAATACCTCGACTGTCCATGCTGAGAGCTCCTGAATACTGAGAGCAGCTGAACCTAAGCTACTCTGTTACTTTTGAACATTGCAGAGAGTTATTTAGTGCTGCCTTTGCACTCCTAGGGCGACTCTTCAACAGCAATTCCTCATGTGCAGCAAGTGTTAATTCAGTGTTTTGAAATACACTGGCTATGTGACTGTGAGCTTTTTTTGAACCTCTAAAGTAACTGAACCGTGTTGGTGACTGACATTGCCACACCATGGTTGCATTCAAGGCAACACTCCTTTCTTCCTGCTTTCCCACAGGAAAGCCTTTGCTGTGCTGCTGTGCATAGAGATTCCTTCCCCCTATGACCCCCCAGACTTAGAGGAGAGGGGTTAGATAAGACACAAGCCCCTATTCCAGAAAGGATGCATGTACTCCACCAGTCTGCACATTTCCAAGCTACTGCACACATTTCAGATGGACCAGTCACAGTCTGGCCACGAGGCTAAGCCAGCAAACTCCACGTGAGATTTGCTTGCATGTCACGAACCCTACGTGATACCAGCCCACAACTGGTTCCAAACTCTCCCCACACAAAGTGGAGGTTGGACTGCTGCTGCTGCGTGTTTCACTCCCAGCTACACCAGGAAGGTTTTGACAAGTGCACCAAGAGGTCAAATGCCCTGGAACTGTGCTTTGTTTAGGCTGTTAATGCCAGAAACTGCTCTGTAGTTGTAAGTACACAATGCTGAAAATTGTAAGTCAAGCTGGAAAAAGATTTCAGTGTTAATAGAGGAATCCGTGGTCCTGCAAAACTCTCTGCAGTATTTTTATTTCTCTTTACAACTATTTGAGCTCCAAACTCTTTTGGGAATTCATACATAAGATTAATGCTATCGTGGAAAAGAAAACTAACTTCCTAAGCTAATATCTGAACACTCGGGATCTTGAAACCAGAGAAATAAGACAATCTTTAACAAAAATGTTAATGAATCTTGGCTCTTGATTTACAATCAATTAAAATAATCCCCTACTGGTATCTATTAAAAAGATCTTGGCATGAAATACCAGAGGAGAGAAAAGCACTTCTATGTTCATAAAGATTATAGCGGATAACACTGCTTAAGAACAGCAGAACACAATGTTTAGCACTGAACGTAAATGAGTTTCTTCCTTAATCTCGTGAAGTTTAACTTCAGAGGGCTGCTTATCTATCTACTACACCTACAAGACCTGCTACAATGGTCCTTCTAAAGCAAAAGAATACCTTTTCCATACTAAATCTTCCATTTAACATTTTAATTTCCCACAGCATTCTCAACTCAGAGAAAATTATTTTTTTATTTCCTAAAATTCTGCATATACTTCTTTAGACATGGAAGTCTATAATCTCTGGGGAGTTTTAAGGTACAGATCATAGAAAATCACTTCATAATTCCCTATCTTTAAATTAATACCTTGATTCCAGTGCTTAACACATTCAAGAAACGGTCTAAAATGTTAAAATATAAAAGCCTCCTAACAGGTACAGAATAATTGAAAATAATCAGTGTTCTTTCTTTAAATATCTTAATTTTTTAATTAGACCAGCCTTTTACTGGTCTGTTTCATACTCAGGGAGCTATGATCAAAGAAATTAATACCTAGTAAAAAGCACATTTAAAGATGCAGAACTATATAATTTTCTCTTCTTTACCTTTTACTAATTCTATTTTTCTCACTGATAATTCTCCCTTCTTTTTCCCTCCATCCACGTAAGGGCCAAATTTACTGATTTTTTTTTCTTGTCTATTGAAAGCACTGGATGTGCAGTTGGTTGCAGACTTTCAGAGAAATGGTTCAAAATTTGCTGTGCAACTGGGGAAAAGTTACTTGCTCAAATAGCAAAGTAACCAGCAGTGCAATGAACTGCTGGACTGTGATATCCTGAACTTTCACACATCTCTGTTTCTATCAGTAGATGTGGACTTGGCAAAGATTGAAAAGGGGAGAGGCCTTGAGCTGTTTTTTTTTAAAGTACTGACAGTGCAGACGAGCTCTGGAAGAACCCTGCCTCAGCACCGGCTACATTTCTACTGCTGGCAAATACAGAACTGCTTTGCCATTTTGATAATTTGTCAACAGCTTGCCAAGGGCTGCAAATTTCAGTTTGGGGAGTTTTTATTGAGGGTTCTGTTTTGTTTTGTTTGGTTGTTTTTTTGTGGTTTTGGTTGGTTGGTTGTTTTTAACAGAACAATGCAGAAAAAAACCCAAACACTGCAATGTTGACTCTGCCTCTGAAACAGGAGATGGATCTCCCACCAACAGCATATTTGAAAAATCAAAGCCGAGTGTTTCAGAGAGGACATCCCAAATCAGTGGTATTAGTCTACACAGTCCTCTTTACATAGGCTTTCCCTTTCAAACAGGGGGATAATAATTTGGGAAAGACATCAGTTCACAGCACCTAACTGCACCTATGAAAGAACTAGACAACAGCACTCCATTTAGTTTTTAAAACCTTTTTCAAACTTTCATTACTTATCAAACCTGGGATATGGACACTGGGACAGGATTCAGTGATTTTTTTACAGAGAAGGCGCGTGATTAAAGTATAAACTTTAAAAACGCTGCAGAGGGGAGGTATATTGTTCCCAGAGACTAATTTACAAGTTTATCAACTTTTATAATGGAGGCCTGCTATTTACTTTAGCACACCAACATTGTGTAATTACATTTCCATTAATCTGATGCATACATTGGTGTGATAAGTGCTGTATTAGCTGAAAACTGACACACTTCAGCACTTGTGACTTTCATCAATGCATCTCTGAGCAAGAGGTTGACAGCCAACAGCCCAAAAAATCTACCTGTGCCTGCAAATCCAGCATCAAGTTTAGTCTGACATATCAATTCTTCTTCAGACTGATAAGAAGTTAAACCTCTGGTATATTAAATCAGCCTTTACATAAGGCTAAGATTCTTTTCACAAAACTCAAATGCTGAATATTCCTCTTTAAGAAGCCTCACTTGAAGAGACTAAATACTGTAGCATCCACAAATCACAAAAGCTTTCAGAGATTTAATTATTAACCAGAGATTATTACTCCATTAAAGATGTTTCATGCACACATGCTACACTGGATGTTTGCACAGTTTTAAAGGTTGGCAGGACGATCTAAAAGAGTATTTATTTAAAAAACAAACTCCTGATTCTTATCTAGTAGGCACGTATTTGTGGTAGCTACCTCTTTATCCTAATAGAACAATATATTTCAATGAAGTCATTGAGTCCTGCAGCTTTTTCTCTTGTTAAGCTCAAATGACAGCAAAAAACCCCAAACAAACAAACCAAAAAAACAAAACCAAAACCCTAAGAACATAACACTTCAGAGAGTCAAAAGAACTTTCTAAAGTAACAACTCTGAAAGCTTCTTGTCCCTAAATTCTGAATTCCTTACAAAACAGAGGAAGAACGCCCCAATTCTGAGAGGTTTTGGGGGGTGTGCCCCCAAAATGGGAGGAGGGGGAAGTAACACCAGGCCAGTCAGTCACATATCAAAGTTGGAGGCTCCCAGACAGTGCTCTGATGATTGTACCACCTTGTACTGCAATCTTGGCTCTGCTCTGGCTCTTCAACACAAGGACTTGCTCACTGACCTCATGGATCTTTGGACATCACAGGACAATAGGAAATCACCAGGCAGCTGTGCTCCTTCAAATTATCTACAATTGATATAATTTTTCATTCCTTCTGCAATTATACCTTTTCTCACACCAAGATACTTAAAGAAGTCCCCCTCAAATGAAACCCCAAACATAAAACCCAAAGAAAAACCCCAAACAAAAACAAACAAACCCCCCAACTAAATCTACAAAATTTTAAACAAATGACACAGCTGATAACCATTAATAAAGCATCTCATTTCAAAAAGACATGGATTTATTAATTACATACCCTTTCTCCTACTTAAAAAACTATTTTACATATTTTTTCCTTTTTCAGGGGGGTAGCTCTATGCAACCCCTTGCTTAACATAAAGTAACAGTAACAAGGGACTCCCAGGTTCCTCCCTCGATGCTTAATTTCATCATATGAGAGCTCAAAGGTCTAAGGCTTTCAGGTGCAACATATTTTAAAGCTAGAGGGCAAGAGCTCCTGTCTTAAAGAACCTCCTGACCTTTACTGTATAAATAACTTGAGCCCAGTAAGTTATACAATGAAAACCCAGTTAGAAATATACTTAAAAACTGCTCAAAGTTTTTCAATGAGAGAATTTCTGTGCTTAGTTCAAGGAGCAAAAATAAACAAAACAGCAACAAAAAAGCCAGAAACAGCGTTTTCCACAGCGTACTTGAAAGATGAAAATAAAACCACTGATGTTAGTCACAGACATGACCATTTTGAAGCCTTTTTTTTTTTAAAGTGCTAAAATACTATACTAATAAAAATATTAATAACATATCCTGACTCCAAAAGGTTCCACCTCTCTCCCAGAAAGCACAGGGATGGACAGGGACCTGAGAAGTTATGTACTTTGAACATGACAAGGGAGATCACTTAATTATATTAAATCTTCACAATACTAATAGCCTCCAGTACAATGGGTTTCAAAAATTACCCCAAACCACAAAGTTTCTTTGACACAAAACCAAACACTACCCTCAGTACTGCATTTTTCCACAAGAGGACACTAAAATAATAAGAAAAATAGTTGTACAGAAACGTACAACTACCATATACCATTCTCCTTCATTAGCCAAGTAGAATGCTTTTCACTTACAGAGTACTTTGCACTGAAGTAGGCAATAATTACTTTTCTACTAATGTGTATTTTCGTCACTTTAATGATTCTTACTTGGCTTTTAGTGTGTCTCAGGCGGCACGAAAAACAGATATATTTAAGATTGTCACGGATAAAAATCTACCCTTCTGAACCCGGTGCCGCACCTGGGGCAGCAACCTGGGCGGGCTCCCTGTCCCTTCCCCTCCAGCTACTCCATTTTCACGGAACCACAGAATCCCTTGGGGCTGGAAAAGACCTCAGGGATCATGACCGGACACCACCGTGCCAACCAGACCAAGTGCCACGTCCAGTCTTTCCTCAAACACCTCCAGGGAGGGCGAATCCAGCACCCCCCTGGCAGCCCGTTCCGTTCTTTCACCCCCCCAACGCGCCGTGAGGGGTGAGGGGGGGGGGGGCGCCATTGCCGGCCCCGGGGCGGCTCTGCCCGCGGGGTCTCCGCGCCGCGGCTCCTGCGCCGCCCCTCGTGCTCCGTCAACAACCGCGCGGCTCGGCGGGCGCGCCCGGTGCTGGGGACGGCTCCGGGCCAGGCTCCGAGCCAGGCTCCGGACCCAGAGCCGGGACCGGCCACGGCCGAGGCGAGGGCGCTGACGGCGGCGAGCCCGGGGCGGGGCGGCTCTCGCGAGAGCCGTGCCGGCGGCCATTTTGGCCATGGATTGGCGGCGGGGCGGGGCCGCGGCGCTGCCCGCGGGAGCGGAGGAGGAGGAGGAGGAAGAAGAGGAAGAGGAGGAGGAGGAAGAAGAAGAAGAAGAAGAAGAGGAGGAGGAAAAGGAGGAGGATGAACCGCGGGCTTCCCCCCGCCTCCCGCTCCTGCTGACGACGGCGCTCGGCTCAGCCTGCTGCGGGCTCCGCGCCGCGCCAGCGGCCATGGTGCCGAGCGAGGAGAACCAGCTCGTCCCCAAGGAGGTGAGGCGGGCCGGCGGCGGCGGCCACTGCGGCGGGAGGGAGGGAGGGAGGGAGGCAGGCCCGGGGCGCCGGCCGCGGAGGGGGCGGAGGAGGCCCCGGCCGGCCCCGCCGTGCCCGTGCGCGGCCCGTCTTTGTGCGGGGAGCGGGAGGGAAGAGGCTGGCGAGGGGGGAGGAGGAGGAGGAGGAGGAGGCCGGGGCCGAGCGGAGGGCCCGGGCGGCCCGAGGGCTGCACCTGTCCGCGCTCGGCATGCGGGCCCGGCCTGCGCGGCGCGGCCGGGCCGTGTCACGGGGCCGGGGGCAGCGCGGCCCCTCCCGCCGGGCGGGCAGGGAGGGCCCTGCGCTGAGGGCAGAGCTGGGAGCGGGCCCGGCGGGCTCGGCCCGGGGGAAGGGGCCGGCGATGCCGAGGGGCCGCCCCGACCCTCCCCGGAGCGCCCGCGGTGGGTGCTACGGGGAGCGGGCTGAACCGCGGGTTGTCTCCTTTATTCTGAGCCCCTCGCCTCCCCTCTGCTGAGAGGGAAAGGGGGAAGGCTTGTTTTTGGCCACGGGGTAAAGATAAGAGGCTGCGTGAAAGAGGAAGGCGAAGGCTCTGTCCTGCAGCGATAGGCGAATGACACGTGTCAAGCAGAGCGATTCTGTGCAGGGGAAGGAGTGCGTGTTGATGGCATGGAATGTTTGGAAACAGCTGCTTCTCGAGTGCTATCAGCAGAAACTTTGTTTCCTGAGCAGGTAGCCTTATACATTCAGCCAACTTTTCCGACAGTTCTGCTGTTCTGGTAAATTACTCAAACCCTTCTTGTTGGTTTTTTTTGTTAAATGTCAGCGTTTACCTGTTCTGTCGTGTGTTCTTGAGGGAGGCTTTGTCGGGCAAGGACTTCGATTTCATGAAGTTTAGCAAAATGAAGTCTTGGTCCTTAAGTGGTATTCTTGAGCAGATCTGTGAAACAAATAACAATGCTGACTTTTAGAAACAATTTTTTGTCCGTGCAATTGTACAGGTATGTATGTAGGACAAAGGTAGCTTCACCTCTTGTTTTCTTTCTTAAAATACTGAGGTTTAAAGGACTACATTTAGTCTTTCTGTAGGAAACAGAAATCTCCAGAAACTTCAAGGGATGGAGTGTAGTAGCTAGTATACTTAAATATTAGCTTTTAAGCAAAATCTCCAAAAATATAAAACTGGGTATAGAAGATATAGTAGCTTCTATACTTAAATATTTTGCTTTAAAAACAAACCAACATAGAGACAAAGAAGACCGGCATGAGGAACATTGTGATAGTAGCTGTAGTTTATTGTAACAGACAAGGTATTTAATAAAAGCAGCTTGTTGAGGCTGTTTCTTTAGTTCTGTATATTAATAGTATCCCGCTTGGCTTTAGGGTTGTATTTGGAATATATGTATGAATCAGATGTGTATTTTTAACTGACTCATTGGACTTGGATTTTGAATGCACTTTTGTCTGTAGGGAGGGAAGTGTGGGCAAAGGAAGATGAATATGTGTGATTATAGATATCTTAAACAAACTGTGAAATCTATAAACTTTGTACACTGATAATGCTAGAGAGAATTGCTTTTTCTCAGCAAGTTTTCTGAAGTTCTTTATTGTATCCCTGTGCATTTTTTAAGTAAATGAAACTGAACAAAATATTAATAAAATCAAGTTGAGGAAGAAAATAGATGAACTACTTGTGTTAAGTCCATCTGGTTTTATTTATTTTATTTATATATGTATATATATACACGTGTTGTAATATGCTTGTCTTCAACTTTTCCAATGCTTTTCATTATATCCTCATTTTTATTTTAGTCATATGAAGTTTTAACAAATGTTATGCTGTAATATTCACATTAAGTCCTTCTGAGATTCATTAATAGTCTCATTGCAGAGAACACTGTGAGTTATGGGTAAACAGAATTCTCCAGGTCTCAACAGCCTTCTTCCAGATATTCCTATTGTGCCCTTAACAGCAGCTGGAGGCAAAGCAGATCGTTTGGAGTTTCAGTTCTGTTCTTTCGGGATAGATAAAGGATTATAGTTCATGATTTTTGTCCCTTCCCAGCAGGCTGAGTGGTTTCCCTTGTATCACTGCCTTGTGCTGTTTCAAAGATTAAGCTGGGCTGTGAAGCAGTGTCTGCTAAAGATGAGGACACAACCATAGTTTCTCTTACGTTCCAGTGTAAAAGAGCAAGGAGAAAAGTAATGTTGTTTGCTTTAAGCTGATTTAGGGAATGACTAATCATCTAAAGGAGTGAAGGGGAAAAGGATTTTGGTTCATGTCTACAGGTGATGCCTTGGTAGAGGAGTAGCAGGAGGTGTCTGTAACATTACCGGCCTCTGTATTGGAATGGAAAGACAAGTATTAGGTTAGGTTGATTTTAAGTCTTCAGTTTGTGTTTGTATCCATATTTTTGCTAGTGCTAACAGGAGCTCAGCTTGCTGTTTTGAAAGTCTATTGTATGGATTTTTTTCTTTAGCTTTTGTAAGGAGTAATAGCATGTTTTCATGGATACGAAGTGCTAGTAGTTTCACTGCTGCACTTAGAATATCTTTTATTAGTCTCTGATGAAAACTTTTCTTTTGGACATTGCATGGCTTCAGCTGCATCTCTGAAGTCCAGGTAATCAGAGCCTTGTTATTTTCTCTTGCTCATAACTTTGGCATAAAGTTCTTTTCCCTTGGGAACAGATGGATTAAAGCAGTTTCTAATAAGCCATTGTTGGGATTTCTTTTAAGATTTTTGCCCAGGCTATGCAGGCATTTAGTGCATTTGTTCTTGCATCCCTACTGCTGCTTAATGCTTTCCTAACTGTTCCTGTAATTGTGTGACCAATAATTCCTTATGGTGTGGGCAATGAGAATCCCTGATCACTACGTGTGGAATTCTGTGTGAATTGGTCCATGTTCCTTTTCCTTCCAGTTCTCAATTCCTTTGCTCTCTTCATCTGAAAGATAAATAATTCACTTTAGTTTTATTTTATATCCAAGAAACAGAAGGCATTGAGTAACATACAGAACATTGCTGCATCCTGGTAGTAAAATCTGAGCATATTTTATAAAAACTGCTGTATTAATAGGTGTCAATTTTTACCCCCTTTATCTAGTTAAACAGTAACCCTGGGAAAGGAAGGGGAATAGTATAATTAAGATAATAATGGAAATAAGAAAATGGTACTATCAGGAGGGAAGAAATATCTGTGGCTTTCACTGTTTCTTACAGGAAAAGTTAACTTGAAACTTATTTTGGGAAAATCTACTTGAAATAGAAAACAATAAAATGTTGTCATCAATGCAGTTGATGAGAAGGGTGCCTGTATGTGTTTACTGGTAATATAAGTGAACTTTACTAAGACTTATCTTGAAAATCAAGATGTATCAGAACTTAGTGAATATTGGTTAGAATATAAGAAGTCTGTTGTGCTATGAGGTTTTTGAAGTGTCTGTGCCACTGATTAAATAAATGCTGTGCAAGTACTTTCTCAACATGTTCCAGCATGAACTATCCAAAGTACACCTGTCAGAATAGATATATATATATATGCTTTGTACTTGCTGCCATTAAATCAAGCAAGGTAGTGTGAGTTCTCTCTCAGCTAAACTAATGTGAGTCTTTTCATCCCTACACTAATGAAGCCATTTTAATCTTCTGCATTGAACAAATCAAATATGTTTCCTGATGGATATCATTTTGACTTCCTCATTAGAAGAGCGGGAATCTGATTAAGATATTTTGCAATTCTGTTCACTAAAGGGATGCTGTTCTTTTCAGTGATGATGACATCCTTGTTTTTTCATTCCCATGTGTTAAGAGATTCTACAAGTGGTTACCACTTGCATAATTTATCCATTTTTCTTGCTTTCCTTCTCATGTGCTCCATTATACAACATAGAGGTGTGGTTGTCACACATGGAGAAACTGACTGCTTCATGAACAGCTATTTTGGAAATCAAATTTAGGAAACAAACAGAATATCCACACAGAATTCTACTGAGTAATTTGTTCCTGAAAAACAGCCACTTTCTGAATGATATTTAGGTAGTAATTTAGTTTGGTGGATAAGGTTTGAGAGTAGAATGCAAAAGCTTTCCCTGTCTTGTTCAGCCACTGGGCTTCCCAGTAACAGTTTACTTTGCCTTGCTAGGTACATCTGTGTATTTAATCTGCAGTCTAGCAAGATGATCAGGATAATTAACTGACAGCACCTCGAGATCATCTGATGAAGAGTTTTTGCCTGAGAGGTACCAGCTACCTGTTGGGTACTACTTGGTGCTGGAGCCTCAGTCTGTAAATGCTGCTGGCTCAGTTACTACTCAGTAGAACAATCTGACAACTAGATAACATACCACTCTGTTTTTTCCTGCAGTAATACATTTTGAACATCACCACAAACCATAAAAGCTGTTTTCTCTGTATTTTGTGCGTCATTGGTGATTAAAGTTTCTAAATCAAATGCGTACAGTAGTAGAAGTATAATCCTTAAATTTTTTTTGCTGTGCAGCTTCACACTGCTGCTCTAACTAGTAATGAAGTTTTTCCTAAGCTGTGAAATAGTTATTGGAAGGCAGAGAATACTTTAGAGATTTGTCAGTGTTACGTTCTACACTCCTCTGAGCTCACTTTCAATATACAGCGAAAAACTTTCTGGTGCTTTGTTGCCATTAAGAGCTAAAGTCCACTAATTCTATTTTCTGTTGTTTTTAAAACCTGTGGACTTAATCAGTGCAGCCCTGCATCATAGTTTTAAAATGTTAGTTGAACCAACACACAAATACTGATAAAAATCATTATTATCCAACCTCTTTTTGCTGATAGAACGTGTTGATACTAATATAAGATTAAAAGTTGTGGACAATTACTGAAATAGACTGGTAATTTGTGTCTCCTTTGAATTATGTATTTTAGTCTTGTCAGAATTAAAGGGGGGGTGGGGTATTATTTTAGATGTTTTCCCCCATACATTACTGTTGGTACTGTAATGCACTAAATTATCTAAAAACATTCATATGTCCAGGCACAGCTTCACTCTTTCTGTTGTATTTGAAAATATGTTGGGTTTGTGTAAGAAACTAAGTGTGAAAGTTATGTCTCTAGAAAATTGAGCGGTTGAGTTACATGTACATATTCAGCCTTTTTATTCAGTTTGAAAAAGTTTTTGATTCCTTCGTGAATGCTTAAGGTGATATTTTACACTTTACCCTTTGAGAATTAATATGATATACCTTCAGGTGAGCTGCCTATTTAGCATTTTATTATTTTTCTTGTCTTGAACAAAACATTTTGAAAACAAAACCACTAGTAACTAAATATCTGGTTATTGTAAACTTGTGATCAAATAACAACCAACTTGACCACAGTTTCAGGCACTGCAAATGTGTAGTATTTTCTTTGATTTTTTTCAGTATTTGGTACGTCTTCAGCTTGCTCTGAGAAAATGCTCTTCCACGGCATTGGCAGTTGAAATAACTTCTAAACAGGATGTTGGGCATGTTCTGAAAATACCAAGGGGTAAAATTGGTACAGATCACTTGATTCAATATAATGTTTGAGATCGTGATCACAAGGATACTTAAAGTGCTTCTGAAAAATGCCAACAGATTATTTTAGGTTGGCAATTCCGTAGATAGCTTAGAACTGGTTATTGTTCTGCAGTTCAGGTGTAGCTTCTCAATAATGCCATGTGATGAGAGCTGCCTCAGTAACATGAGGAATTTTATCAGAGAACTGCAGGAGCTAAAGGAATGGAAGGCAGATGTGCTGACTGATTTGTGTAGGTGTTGTGCTGAGATCAGTAACAGTGAAGGAAAGAAAAAGAAAAAAGTATCAGAGACACTTTCTGTAGCGTACCCAGTTTTTGTCAATAAAGTATTTTCATCAGCTTATATATGGAAAAATCATCTAGATCCTTTCTCACATATACATTGTCATATCTGTTCCTTCTGTGGAGACGCTGTGCTCCAGAGTTGCACCAGTTGTGGCAATGGTAGCAGGTAGAGTTTATACCCAGGCTTCCTGGGTGCTGACATTCTCAACTCTGCACATCACTGCTGGAGAGCTACACAAGAATCTCTGCTAACACACCTCACTGTTCATCTTCTTTTTTTCCTACCCCAGCAGCAGCTGAGCAGTTTAAAATTAGAAAGTTATTAAGGAGTTAAAAACTACGCCTGTAGTCATGTTGTAAATCTCTGAACTGTACAGGACTTAAATTTTTTAGCATACATGGCTGTTGGTGATTTTGGAGGGAAGTAAACCTTCGTTTCAAAATTGTCCAAAAAGAGAAAACTCTTTTTAGTTTTGGTCAGACTTTTAATTTGCTTTTATGCTAACGTTGCCTCTGTAATTCAATCCAGCAGAAAGTCCTTTAGAATATTAGCATAGGAAAATGTTTCCATAAATTCATGGTAATTCCGTGGAGGGGAAGTCCATCTGCTACTTCAGTGACTCTCCGGAAACAAATGTTGCGACTATAGGTTAGTATATAAGAGTGTAGTAAGGATCTCATAGTGTTCTTGCAGCCCCTTTTGTCAGCTTTATCTTTTTTTGAAGGAAAAACAAGGATCATGGTGATTTAAGAAGGTAGAGAGAAGATGCAAAGGAAGCTGTATAAAGATGAGGCTGTTTCAGATCTGAATGCAAAGGTTATACTGTAGTGAATTAGAGAGGCTACCTGATAGTTTGCAAGTGTAGAGAACGTTTACATTTAATTCTCACAATTATTTTAGTGTGGTTACAAAACCCCTTGCAAGTTAAACAATTCAGGATCATAGGATGAAAGAAAATACAATCAGTTAAAATTATAACCTTTAAGAATTAGAGAGTGAAATACTCAAAATGTCCAGTGGTTAAGAGAAACTATTTTTGATTTTAAAGCTATTCTCTGTTACCCTTTTATTTATTAACAGGAATCTGTATTAGAGTTCTTGTGTGATCTATAGGCATGAGCAGGAAATATTTGCACTCTTTTGTTATTGAGAGTTGCTACCTTTGTTTTTTTTTTTTAAGGGAAGTAATTAATTGTGAATCACCTTAATTTATCGTATTTCGAAGATCACTAGGAGATAAGTGTAAGAAGACTGGTTCTTCAGGATGTCCTTAGTAAGACATATTTAAAGTCTCTTAAAATATGAAAAATAGCTTCTGTGAAACTGAGAAGTGAATGTTTTGGTCTCTAGTTCAGCTCTCCCCAGATATGTGTCCCCTCTCACTTCAGCCTTTTCTATAGTCTCTGGAACTCCCTCCAGGCATGTACTTATTTCTGGTCCCATCACAGCTTTTTTTATTGTAATTTCTATTCTTTTATAAGAGTTTTTTACAAATGACCCAGTAATACACAACAGTAGGAGCAAACTCCCAAAGGTAAAAGCCTCATAACACACTCTTTATTTCTGAGGTGAAAGGTTATTTTTGGATATATTTAGAAAGTTGGAAGTATTAGTATATGTATTACAAAAATAACTTGTTTAGTTGACAGCTGGCATGCAACTCTGCTTCAGTGAGGTGGCAAATACTTTTGTTTTTAACTACAATTTTGTTACTAAAGAAGCATTTCTGGGGAGGTGGTCTTTGAAAACAATAAAGGAATCCATAATCTATGTGAGGCAGAGAAGAGAGTAAAACATGTACATCCATTTTCGAAGGGGAACGAGATCACAGAGGCCCTGCTACAGAATTTATTTTGTACCTCTTCTCTGTATCAGGTCATCCCCTTCAGGAAAGCATTTGTAGGGTTCACTTAGCCAGGGACATTGAGCTCAGTAAGGCCCAGGTTCCTTCTGGGATCTGCAGCAGTTATCCTGTATCTACAGCAGGCTGGGAAACAGGGCATGCATGGCACGAGGACAGAAACAATGGGATTGATGCAGTGATGACACTTTTTGCTCTTCAGATAGTGTTGTTATTTAGTAATTTAAGCACTACTACATATAATACATGCATTTAAAATACTCCTTTTACTGCTCTATTGGTACTGTTACATCACTTAGTCCTTTTCCGGGAGAGTTAAGGATTCTGGTTAGAAGTTAGAGGGCTGACTGAGGTTAAAGCTAACCCAGTGAAAAAACAACCAGAAATCATTAATTTTAAGAAGGCTTAGCTATGCGAGCCTTCTCAACATGTACCTGCATGACCATTTGTACCAGTACAAGAAAGGGGAGAGTGCTGGGGTGGAAGGAAGCAGGTGGGAGCAAGACTGCTTCTTCTGGCAGCAGTTTCAGCTATTCCTGCTTTAGCTGCTTGTGTAACTGAAGCTTTGCTGTGTTTGAAGGTTTTAGGATGCTGTGTGTGTGAAATGTCATTAGTGCACTGTCAATTCATCCAAGTCTTACATATTGAGTTTCCAAAATAGGTGGAATATGCTCATATTATTGTATAAAGGTATTATTTTAATTTTTTAATTGCAGTGTTCCTAATGAGGTATCTCAGGCATCAGTTTTGTTCTTTTGAAGTATATCAAATATGGTAGGAAAGCATAGCTGAGTGCCATAGATTGAAGTAGAGGGGAAACAGTGTAACCAAGGTCATAATGCTGCAAATATGTTCAGTGAAACAGTGAAGCTGTTGGTGTGAACTGAAATAGATGGGAGTTCACAAGGTTGAAATCAGAGATCAGGCTTTGTAGTGGGGCACATCATTGGGCTAGCCTGTGTGGGGATTTTTTGTCTCTCTATTGACAACTGTTTGAAGTCTTTGTGATCCATTAAAAGTGAATGGCTATTAAAAGTTGATAAAAACAAAAAATAAAGACACATTTGAGTCATGACTAATTAAACCAATAATGATGTCATTTTCAAGAACATATATAATATTGCCCTGTTATGTATTAACCTTGGTAGGCATGCAGCTGCTTGCTCCCTTCCCACCTTTAGCTGGACAAAGGAAGAGGAAAGGAGGAGTATAAGCAAGAAAACTTGGGGGTCAACATAAAATTTTTAGTAAGGAAAGGAGAAGTGTAAGATTAGAGGGGGGGAAAAAGTCCTAAGAACAAGGCATGCAAAGGCCATCACTCACTGTGTTCTACAGGTAGATTAAGACCCAGCCAATTTCCATGCAAAGATGGAGCCTAACTAAACCACCTCTGTTCCCTTTTGATGTTGAGCATGGCATTACATGGCATGGAATATCTCGTGGCTTAGTTTGGGTCACCTGCCTGGTGGCGGCCCCTCCCAGCCTCTGGCACAGCCGCCAGTCTGTTCCCTGGGGGAGCAGAGTAAGACTTGCAGGAGGTGTTGATGCTGTGCAAACACTCCCCAGCAGCAGCCAAAACTATATTGTGTTATCAGCACGTTTTCAGTCACAAATCTGAAGTGTGTAGCATCTTAGAGGCTGCTGTGTAGAAAACTGTCTCTATTCCAGCCTGATCTGCTACAGAGTCAGTTTCTGTTTTCTAGTCTTGTTCCTAGTCAAGTGCATAGACTGAAAGGACTTCTTTAAGTCTTGTGAATCCTTAATATTACATCCTGTGGAGGGGGGGAAAACCAGGAAGGGAGTGAAGGTTCAATAATTACCTATATATAGGATATATACTCTTGAATTTTGATGGTATTTTAGGCTCATTGTGAAGTAATTTTCTTTCCTTACTTGTCATGGGACTGAAATCCTCTGTTTAGTTTTACTAGCTTCAAAACATTGTTTTGGGTTTTGCCTGAAGTCTCTCCAGGTATAATGAAGAATTTGAAGCTGAGGATAAAGTATGTTATTCAGGTAGCCACAAATCTGATACTACAAAGTCTCATTCAAAATTGAGTGTGTCTAAAGGTTCAGATTTGTGTGTGTGTGTGTGTGTGTGAGGAAACATTCTATCAGGTTAACAGTTCAAAATTACTCCTTTTAAGATCTTGTGGAATCGGTGTTTTATAAAGTGTATTCAATTTGCCACAAGTGTACTATAAACCACTTCTTTGTAAAGTATGTTTTGGTTCAGGCATTTGTAACAGGATTGTAAGTGTACTGTTCCCTCATTAACTCAGACTAGGCTGCAGTGAGGCACCTGTGTTGAGTAACAACTCACAGTGCTCTGACAGAATTAGGTAAGCTGTCTTTGAAAAAGAAGTTGCTTCTTTTCTCTAAAACAAAGCCAAATGTTAGTCTGAGTCCACCTACTCAATGCATCCCTCATTCAGAGGACCTTTATCATGCCGTGTTTGCTTCCCAGGGAAGTGACCCTGCTCTCCTGGCTGTATCGGGGAAGCTGGCCTCTAAAAAGAGATTTGTTTGGCTTGGAAAAAGAGTGGAGGAGTGTGACTAACTCTGTTGAGGGGAGAAGGGAGCTGTGGATTGTAAGGACTCTGGAGCCTATGGTTCAAAATGGGCTGGGATAAAAAGAGCAGGTTTTGGGTGGAAATGGTACCTCTGATTATTCTCCCCTTACTTGCCGTACATTTGAAAGGTTTTTGGCCTTCAGGTTTTATGCAGAACACAGTGCTGTCAGCATGTATCCAGTGTGGTGTTGAATGGGTTGGACCTCTTGGAATAGGTGAAGGAATTCCTGAACTATGGTTCTGGGTTCTGAAGGAATTGATTTGAGAGTAGTTTGTCATTGCTGAGAGAGTTGAAATAAGGTTCTGTTCAGTTAAACTGTAGTTAACATCTGAATGTTTTTGTATGTTACTTTAGATGTGAAAGGTACAAATGCAGACTACTTTTTTTTGTGATTGAAGGCACCAGATTTCACTTATCCTGGTAACTGCTGGAAATGTGCACTCAATCAGTTACACAGACTTGGAATGTGTGTCCTAAAGTTTTCCCAGCAGTAACATGACAGGCAGCTGTCACTTGTATGCACTTCATGTGGTAGTCTTTAGGTGCTAAAGCTACATTAGAATTGCTGTCTTGGGCTTAATCATGCAGGTAATTTTGTGAATGTAAGCAGAATATCTGCCTTTGCTGCTTTCTACTGATATTTTTGTCCTCTATGTTGCAGTGATTTGTAAGAATTATTTATAGTCTGGATATGTAGTATCTTCTCTATTGGTGATCAAGTCTCAATAGGCCATTAACTTTATTTGGGAGTCAAACTTCATACATCTGTTAGATAAACTCTTGACCTGAAACTTGTGATTTTACTTACTGTCTATTTTTATCTGTTGGGAGTACTGGAATTTGGAAATATTGGGTAGAATCTGCACAAAATTTGAGCTGAGCTTTAGGTTTCACTTTCAATCTCTGGAAATAAATTCATAAAAGAACTGAAGCAGGAGTTAAAATCTCATGAGAATCTTCTGTCTTTTGAAAAATAAAATGTATGGTTTGTCTTCATAAGGACAGTGAAATGCTGCAATAGAATTTAATTAACTCAGTCATTCAAAGCTGAAAAATAGCAAACCACATCTAAATGCAGTGTTAAAACCACTGCAGTTCTGCATTTGAATATTGTTATGACAGGTCTAGTAACACTATTTTTTTGTTCCTCTGTTTTCAACAAATACAGAACCTATATGGTCAAAGCAAGATGGCACTAATAACAATTCTGCCTTTGTTAGTATATACAGAATTACAGCTTGAATTACTTCAGTGCAACAAAATACTTTATGCTTTGCATCTTGCAGAGACAGATCTTTCATGTAACAAAGATGAAATATTTTTTCAAAAGGTACATGGAAGAAATGTTTGTGCAGCACAGCACTCTAGAATGTCCACCCAGGTCAGACCACGGTGTTGATTGCACGTTTTTATTATAAAAAGTCTTTTTTAAGTCTGGTCTATTAGTCATAAATCTTCTACGTGCGGGTTTGTGAATGTCATCTCCTTTCTAGAAATGGAAAAATAGAATCATGGAATGGTTTAGGTTGGAAGAAACCTTAAAGACCATGTAGTTCCGGCCCTCCTGCCGTGGGCAGGGACACCTCCCACTAGACCAGGTTGCTCAAAGCCCCATCCAGCCTAGTCTTGAACACTGGGCAACCTGTTCTGGTGCCTCACTACCCTCACAGTAAAGAATTTCTGTTCTGAACAAATTTTTCCCTCTTTCAGTTTGAACCCTTTACTCCTTGTTCTGTCACTACAGTTCCTGAGGAGGAGTCCCTCTCCGGCTTTGTTGCAGTTCCCCTTGAGATACTGGAAGGTTGCTATGAGGCCTCCACACAACCTTCTCTTCTGGGGCTGAACAGCCCCAGCTCTCTCAGCCTGTCTTCACAGCGGAGGTATTCGAGTCCCCTTAACAACTTCCTGGTCCTCCTCTGGACTCACTCCGATGGGTCCATGTCTTCCTGTGCTGGGGACCCCAGAGCTGGATGCAGTACTCAAGGTGGGATCTGAGCAGAGTAGAGGGGCAGAATCCCCTCCCATGACCTACTGGCCCAGCTCCTTTTGATGCAGCCCAGGATATGTTTGGATTTCTGGGCTGCGAGTGCTTTGCTGGGTCATGGTGAGTTTTTCTTCAACCATCACCCCCAAGTCCTTCTCCACAGGGCTGCTCTCAATCCATTCTTCACCCAGCCTGTAGGTGTGTCTGGGATTGCCCTGGCCCAGGTGTTGGACCTTGCACTTTGCTTTGCTGAACTTCACAAGGTTCACAGGCCCACCTCTCCAGCCTGTCAGGGTCCCTCTGAATGGCATTTCTTCCCTCCAGCATGTCAGCCACACCACACAGCTTGATGTCATCTTGCAAACTTGCTGAGAGCGCACTTGATCCCACTGGATTTCCACTCTCAGCAAGATGGAGTGACTTGGGATGAAAGTATCAGTGTTTCAATATTTTTGAAAAGGTTAGCATTTGAAATTACAGTTTCAAGTATTTATTGACCAAAATATTAGCTTGACAAGATTTCTGTGCCACAACAATCATAGGATGGTTTCCTAAACTGTAGCCCTAAGTAGCCATTTGCATTTGCCTTTTAGATGCTTATGCAGATGAGGGTCTGCAACTTGTTTCACTAAGCCACTGAAGTACTATGTCATGGTATGGCAAAGTAGCAGCATCGAGCTTTGGGGACTTATCACAGGTTCTGAATGTATGTGCTCACTGTCCAAGGAGTTGCTTTTATTTCTTCTGAGGAAAAGTCAGTAGGGTATTTTTGTATGTGCCTGTGAGTACCATGTGTATGTTAACTTGAAACCCTTGAACTATGTAATTAATATGCTTATCAATTTTTGTGAGATGTAATAAATAATTGGTTTGGTGAATTCTGGAGTATTTTTTATCAGGGTAAAGTCAAGCAAGTTTATAGAATGACCTTTGTTCTCTTAATTGTACTTTAAACCATAAATTTCCATGGTGAGAGGAGCTTTTTTGTATATGTAGAATTGAACTAGTGGTTATTATGAAGTATATTCGTAGAGTGTTAGAGTGAATGCTTTAATTAAAAAGTAGGGAATGCTACATTTGGAAGATTGACACATCTGTGTGATTTTTAACAAGGCCAAGTTCCAGGTCCTATGCTTGGGTCACAACAATCCCCTGCAGTGCTACAGGCTTGGGGAAGAGTGACTGGAAAGTGACCCAGTGGAAAAGGATCTGAGGGTGCTGGTCGACAGCAGGTGAAGGTGGCCAAGAAGGCCAATGACCCCCTGGCTTGTATCAGGAATAGTGTGTCCAGCAGGACCAGGGCAGTGATTGTCCCCCTGTACTTGGCACTGGTGAGGCCACACCACTGGACACACTGCTGTGTCCAGTTCTGGGCCCCTCAATTCAGGGAGGAGATTGAGGTGCTGGAGTGAGTCCAGGGAAGGGCAACGGAACTGGTGAAGGGTCTGGAGCACAAGTCCTGTGAGGAGCATCTAAGGGAGCTGGGGGTGTTTAGCCTGGAGAAGAGGAGGCTCAGGGATGACCTCACCATGCTCTACAGTTCCCTGAAAGGAGGTTGTGTGAGGTGAGGGTTGGCCCCTTCTCCCAGACTGCCACTGACAGTACGAGAGGACACAGCCTGAAGCTGCGCCAGGGGAGGTTCAGGCTGGACATTGGGACTAATGTGTTCACAGGATGGGTTGTTAAGCATCAGAACAAACTGCCCAGGCAGGTGATGGAGTCACCATCTCTGGAGGGGTTCAAGAAACAATCAGACGTGCACTGAGTGCCATGGTCTAGTTGACAAGGCAGTGATCAGTCAAAGATTGGACTCGATGATCTTGGAGGTCTTCTCCGATTTAAATGATTCTGTGATTTTATGATTTGTCTTGTCAGAGCAGCTGAAGGCTCTCAGTTACTTCTAAAATTCCTGAACAACATGTAAACAGTGTAATTTGTAAATTTGATTTGTTTGATCTCTTCTGTGGAATTTGTTTAGTGAAATAGCTCTTGAAAATCTTCCAGCAGTCCTTAACTGCGAAAGCAGGAGCTGAGAACCCAACATAGGAGCATTTTTATAAAAGAAGCAACCTGTAGATGCGCCTGTCTGCCCCTTCCACCTTCCACTGCAATATAGTCAAATAGCACACCACACTTTACGTGAGCCCCTGTCTATACCAGACTTGGCTGCTTGTCTGTGGGAAGGAGGAATTCAGGCTAAAGCAGGGGCTCTTTGGAGTCTCTGATTAGGAGGAAAATTGTAAGACTTAATTAAGTCTTATGACACAGGGCATTGTACTCAATAACGATCAGAACGTTATAAATCAGCAGTTTCAAAATTGTGGTTCTGAAACTCGATTAAATTTTTGAATCATTTTAGCAAAATGTATTTAACTTCCAATTGAGAGCAGGTAAAACTAGTAAGCAGCAAAACGTTTCAATTCTGTGATGTTTGTTTTCTGGGGAGTTTTTTTGTTGTTTTGTTTTGTTTTTAATTCTTAAAACCTCTGCTAAATCTGAAATTACAAACTGGTATGTAAAGAAAACTTCTGGACAAAACAATTACTAATCTCAGAATATTAAGACTTCAGAACTGGATCTTCAGCTCTGTACACAAAGGAAAGAAAATCTTGCTTTATGTGTCATCCTGCTGAGAAGTTAAATGCAGGAGTCTAATTTGGACTGGTTTTGTAGGTCATTTGATGGGGCAAATAGGGCATGTCAGTAAAGATCATGTCGGTGGTTTTTGTTTTGATAATCTTTACTGAGGGCACAGTTGAAGAAGTTTGGAGAAAGAACAGTGATGTTATTAGCATCTTCATTCTCACTTCCTGTTTTTCCTTACTGGAAAAATGCTTTGGGTTCAGAAACTGGTTAATTTGATGTTTGCAGTCAGAAAACAGTTGTGTACAGGTCATGTTTGGTTTTGCATTTTTGATAGTACCACAGAGATACTAAGGCAGGTTTACTTTAAGAGTGTTAGGAATAAAGTCAGTAATGTCATCACTTTTCTGCCTTCATCTGCATACTTCAAAATGGGTTTATTTTAATAAAAACTTTTCTACAGGAAATAATTCAGGCATGAAAGAAGAGTTTCATATGAAACTGGATAGCTTCATAGTTTATGCATGCAATAATAAACCGAATTACAGGGTTATATGCTAATCCTGTGCTTGAACCATTTCAGGTAAAATGTTAACCCATGTCTGGAGGGCTTTTTAAAGATAATCAAGGAACTTGTTAATATGAATTTGTACCTCGAATTGTTGTTTACATTTTCTTATCCATTCACTTCTTGCTTTGTGAAATGTAGTCTGTTGTGCATTACAACTTAAATGACATTTTCTGTAACATTGCTGCTATGATAATTTAAATATTAAAATAGCCTATTCCTTCTAGAGTTTTTTTGTGAATGGTGCTTTGAAACTCAGTAATAGTATTTTACTTATACTGTAAAACTGACTTTATACAAAATAAAAGCCAGTTGACAACTTTGAAATATTATGACTTGTTAATTTTGTTTTCATATGCTATAGGATATGTTTTGGAGTTGCAGACAAAGTATCTTTGCTGAAATGAAGAAGAAATTTTCACAGGTAGACAGATGAAATCAACTTTATAAAATGATAACTAAGAACCATAATAAGCATGATGCTGTAGCTTTTATTTTAACATGAGCATGACCTATTGACATTAAATTCTTTGTGCATGTTCTTAAATACAAAGATCATGTTTGTAGCCAGTCACAGCAGAAGCTTCCAACTGAGTATGTGTTTATATGCTTGTTACACTGGTGTGGGGGGTTTTGGCTCTCTCTAGCTTTACATTAAAAAAAAAACCCGAATTCTGTAGATGTTATAACAGGTTATGTAATTATTAAAATTAAGTTTTGTGTTTATGTTGTGGACTCAGTTTAACAGCAGCCTGTCAAAATGGTTTAGGGATCTATCACTGGCAAGTATTGCCTTTCACACTATTTTTGCAGTGAAGTAGCCACAAACAAGGTCTGATAGTTTGAATGGTATGTGTGAATGCTTGCCGTGAACAGAGACCGAGTGAGGTTATTTTTGCTTTATCTATTTACTATGAACAACTTGAAGCAGAGGCTGCAGGAGTGAATGTTAGTACTTTGCTGTACTAACACTGAGTTAAACCAGTTCAATCTGTCAGAATTACATCTGTGAACAAGGAAGAGAGGATTTGTGTGACATGGAACATCCAGCAACCCAACCAGCAAATCTTCTGTAATCTTCTATAATTTGTTCCCTTAATGTTATTTCCATCCGTCAGATTCTGCGTGTCTAATTATTTTCAGTAACAACTCTAATGTGAGTCACAACTGATTCACTACCAAAGGTAGCAGAGAAAGTGTAAGTGGGAAGAGTTGAATTTATAAGTTACTTCTGCAGAGAGGAGGGGAGTTAGTGTTGGTTATGTAAAGGCAGCAGGACAAGGAATTGAGTCTCCAGTGGAGAACTTCTGTTCCTGATATGCTCATATACAGTAGCCCGTCAAACTGTAGGTTCAGTACAAGATTAGTGTGGGAATAATTAAATCCAAATTAACTTAGATTTTCCTAGATGAACCTGTATGGATAGTAGCAAATGCCTCTTAACCTCTCTGCACTGTTCTATAGAGGAGAGTGAGCTTCCACCCAGAGCAAGCCTTTACCATTGCTGAGGGATCTGGGTTGTAAGTGTAGGTTCATCTTTCCAATTTGTTGGGTTTTAGCTGCTGCTCATCTTCTCAAAAAAAAATCAGGAAAGAACACCACTGAACAAGCTTTATCTTCCCTTTTCTAACCACACAGTAAAAGAGGCAAGTCGTGTGGTGCATGTTTACCCCCCAAAAAAAAATATATGCTGTGCTGGGAAGTTTAAAGAGGAGAGCGCAGGAGAAAGTAATCACTGGTGAAATTTAATTTTAGTCTACTCAAGTACAGCCCTGTGTCTCTCTGTGGGTGCTGTAGATGAAAGTGAGGATCTAATATGTCAAAATTACTTTGACTTCCAAATTGTTTCCTTCTTAATGTGTGGTTAATGTTTCAGGAATAGTTTTGTCTGTATTCTTGGAAAGTAATTCATAAACATAAAATTCTCCAGTAAAGATGAAATTTATGAAGATGAAATGTTGCAGATTTGCTGGAAATGATAACTTGAATCTTTTTGAGCACGCAGTTAATGAGGGTTTCCAGACAGGATATTACATTTGATAAACTTAGAGAAATTGAGCTCTAAAGCCCAATCACAATAAAAAGCAAACTAACGTCATACTCAGACGGGGGGTGAGGGTGGTTTTATTTGCTTTTCTCTACTTTTTTCTGATGCTGATAGGAGTCGATGCTGCAGTCAGCTAACATTTTATTTTATAGTTGCATGAACTCTGCTGGCAGATCTTGGAACTTTGTAAAATGAAGGCATGCAGCATCAGCTAAAATGTCCATGTTCCTTTTCAAAAGGTTTGGTGATGTAAGAGCTCTCATAAGGGACTGTACCACTTTGGTGGTGGTCATCTGCATTGTGAGGCTGGTTGTGTAGAAATACAAGGGATGCTGAAGTTGTTCAGATCTTCTTTGTAGTTCTTTATTCTCTAGAAGATGCTTGTGATGTGGCTGACACTTTTAGCATGAGCACAGTTATTGCCATTTATTGTTCTTATCCACTGAAAATTGTGATAGCACTGCATGTGTCTTTTTGCCTTATTAGATGATGTGGCCTTTTAGCCATGGACTGAGATTTGGGCACTCTGACATGCACCACTAATGCTTTCTGCGTGTTACAGCTTGAAAAGGCTGAGTCCTTGGGGACTAATTATTCCTTTTGCTGACCTGATCCTTTCTTGTGTGATGTGTATTTAAATATTAGCTATTCCTTGTTGTTCTGCAATCGAGAGAATTAATTGATTGAACTTAGATCTTTGACTTCCTGGGTTTTCACTGTTGGGAAAATGCCATTTTTCTTGGCTTATCTGGGTCCATAAAACTTTATCATTGTTCCATTGCAACTTACATTCAACATTGTTACTTTTCTGATTTCAGATATACTGTAGTTTCTGTTTAAACTCTCTTTACTTTGTCCAGTAGCCAATGGGCAATGCTGATTTTCTTACTCTGTTCAGGCAGAACAATATCTCTTGTGACTCAGACAGTAGTGGATTTAGTAGGAAGTTGGTGGCTTGATTATGAAACTTTTTGTTTACTGATCAGCTTCCAGGATTATTTGAAAACTTGCAAATTTTCTGCATTACATTCCAAAAAGTCAAAAAGGTATATTTTTCCTCAACAGGATTTATGATCATGTTAAAGCAAAACACAAGCTGGAAGCGATGATTTGAAAGTCTGTTCCTGATTTGAAGCAGTCTTGTAGCTGCTTGCTGGTTGAAATTCTGTGTGCAACTTCAACAGTTTCTTTACATCCAAACAAATTCCTTCTTTTTCTATAAAAATGGAGCTTGGTTTTGCGTGTTTTTCAAAAGATTCTTTAATTTTCTTATGCCTGCTTTCAAAAATGAAGTCCAGTTTTAGGATCCTTAGGTTGTAAAAGTATATACAGCATTTTATTTGTGTTGCCTTGTTTTGATTTTTTTTCAATTAAACTCCAGAATGTTCTTAACTTTACTCATGAACTCTCTGCTGTCATTTCAGGCAGAAAGTGCTGCTGAGGAGCCCAGGGTGCTCTGTATAATACAGGATACCACGAACTCCAAGACGGTGAACGAGCGCGTTACCTTGAACCTTCCAGCTTCCACACCGGTGAAAAGGCTGTTTGAAGACGTGGCTTCCAAAGTGGGCTACGTGAATGGATCCTTTGATTTGCTGTGGGGCAATGGAGACAACGTCACTGACACGGTACAGCAAAAGGGCTTTTTCTTTCCTCCTGGGAGCAAACACTTAAATCTCCACACTAGAGAAAACTTCTGTCTGTATTGCACAGAGCTCATTCAATTCCTGTAGAATTTTGTGGTGGGTGCACCAGAGCAGAGTGACACCACTGTTTTGGTTTGGCTGAATTTTAGTCTCAAAGTGTGCTCTTTGATGATACGTGTGTTTAATCATTAAACAAAAACTAATACGATCCTTCAGATGTGATGTTAGTTTTCATAATCAGTATGTGCTTTTAATATAATACCCAGGATAATTAATCTCTGTTTCCTGTGGTCTTGTTTGAAAAATGTCTTCTTCTCAATAACAGCATGTTGTATATTGACTGCCCACATTTCTTATACCTATTGTAAGGTATTATATGCAAAAAATATGATTAATATAACTCATATGCTCTGATGTAAATCAGTGCTGGTTTTAGTTAATATGATTTCTGTAGATGCACCTAGAAAACTTGGTAAGATTTATTAAGAGATAGATGCTAGCTTATTTCAGGTCATGTTTATTCCTGCTGAAAGTAATTTTTATTTCTTTTAAGGAAAATAGTGTCTGCAAGCTATAGAGGACACTGGATATTGTTATGTTAGCAAGAAACTTCTAGACAGTGACTTGACTCCCGCATAGATTAACCAACTTCTAAGCATTAAACTCTACTGTTTCTTAAACTGTTCCCAAGTTATTTCAGTAATAATGATGAGTATATTTTGTTGAGTGAACATTTATTTTCATGTAATCTTACTGTGTCAATACAGTAAAGCATCAAGCAATCTCTTAATTGCATATAGATTGTTAAAAAAAAGTGGTTTTTTGTTTTGCTCTTTTTTATCAGGCTCCAATAGATCAGAACAGTGACAAAACTATTCTTGATGCTGGTTTTGAGCCAGGGAAGAAGAACTTTCTGCATTTGACAGACAAAGATGGTGAGCAGCCTCATACAATGCCGGTAAGTAAAACCTTCACTCAGCTACAGAAGCTACAGTGTTGAGGGGAGAGAGCTGTATGTTCTTTGTATTGCTCTTGTGAGATCAGAAAATGAAATAAAATTGGGCTACACGTTTCATACAATAAGCTTTGGGAACCTTCCCAACAGACTTTTAGACTCGTGTTTTGCACTTATGGGTTTCTCCTGAGTAGGACCAATTCCAGGAGTAATGATTTGCTGACATTCTTTATTCATGCTTGTTAAATATTTATGTAATGGTTAGCTGCAAGTAGTTTTCTGAGGCTATATAATTAATTAATCATTGACATGTTCAGAGATGAATCTTAACAATACATATTTAATCCTATACCTGATCCTATGTTAGGCCACTCTGACAGAATTCTCAGAAGCAGCAGTCCTGTATCAGCAGCAGTTACATGCTTCCACATTTACCTTTATGGACAAATAAATAAATAAATAAATTTATATTTATATGTATAAAAAGAAGAGTTGTCAGTGTTGCTAGAAGCAACTGTTTGCCATAACAAAATTTTTGAAGTTTCTTATTTCTCAAATATGTAATACACACAGCTGGAATTTATTTGAATCAAGGATTAGATAGACCAGTGATAGATTAAGATTTATTACTCAGCTCTTGTATCAGTGCAATGCTGGTCTACTCAGCCTTTGTTATGGACTTTATTACCTGAAAGAGGGAAAAAGAACCCCACATGTAAATACTTGTGCTCAAAGTCAGAGTTTAAGGATGATTCTGAAAGAATATTGGATTGAAATTTTTACATCTGGAAAACTTATTCTGTATTTTAGTGCAGAAAACTTGAGACATAAGAGATCCTAAATTGCAAACTTGCTTGTTGTATGCATTCTAATACTGGATGTGATTATACTGTATTCTAAAGGGTATTTGCTTCTACCAACACAAAGAACTATTCTCAAGGGATTGAGAATTTGGAGGGCAGAACTAAAGTTACACTGTGTATCTGCAATTTTGAAAAATTTGTGTTACGTGCTTAGCAAAATTGACTTCTCTCATGGCTAAGAAATCGAACTTATAGGTGCTTCAGTAAAAATGTGTTGTCTAACTTGTGCATCAAATGGTTGTGTTTGTTTTCAGGAGGAGGCAGGCACAACAGATGAGAGTGCACAAGAGAGATTTATAGGCCCTCTTCCAAGAGAAGGCTCTGTTGGATGTACTAATGACTATGTCAGTCAAAGCTATTCTTATTCTTCAGTGCTGAGCAAATCAGAGACAGGTACGCTGTTCTTTTGAAAAGGCAATGCTAATTTGTTATTATCTTAGCACATTTTCAAATAGCAGCACTTCAAGATTTTTATTTTTTTTTTAATAAATGCAGTTTATTTTAAAAAGACCCCACATCACTGCTATGTTTTCTATCATGTTTTCTATGATATTTTCGTATCACTTCAGGAGCAGAAGAACTGTATCCCATCCTTTTCTTACTTGGGACAGTGCAACTCAAACTCTGTCAGGGACCTTACTTTGAAGTATTCCTGTGCTCAGTTTCATATTATACCAATTCAAGCCTGCTGAGGACTTTCTTTGACAAATGGGGAAGTTTATCTGCCACATACATTTTTTGATTTAATATAACTAAAAAGATGATTTATTTGGAGTGATAAATAAAACACCTGTGTTCTGACTCAGTCTCTTCACAGAAAATGCCTGTGTTATGGAGTAGCTGCCTTTTCATTACTAGTATGGTACTGAGATTATTCCTTTTTTTTTAGTCATTAATAAGAGCTTCACAGTAAAAAATAGGCATATTTAATTTCTTTATTACACTGTCTTTTGGTATATGCTTCTTGCTTATAAATTGTTGCTAATATTGCGTATTTTGGAGAAAATCTTAAAATTGCAGTTAAGATTAATACAAGTAAATAATTTAATTTTCAGCTAATAAAAATGAAACTGGGGTCTAGTAGTTTAATTAGGTTTTTTATTTAAGTATTAAGGGGGAAGGTTGTAGAACAGTATTGTGTGGGCACTTCAGAGATTTTTTTTTATTTATTTCTAATAGTACAAACCAGTGCAGATACAAATTATATTCAAATTATATTATTACTGGGATACTTCTAGTTAACATCAGGTGATAAGTAAGCTAGTACACAATTGTTTCTTAGCAAATTCTAGTTTATTCTGTAAGATATTTAAATCTACTATTAAAAAATCTGTAGTTACCTACATCCTGTAGGTATTAGTGCAGTATTCAGCATTAAATATTGGTTATTACTGTGATCACTGGAATGGCTTCATGTCATTCATGGGAATTATATCTGTTATGTTAACTACTACTCTCTATTGCTCTCAGAAATGAGCAAATATAGCATTCCCTCAATTTTTATAGTGTAAGTAACAATAAATAGCAACAGATGAATGCAGTTCTTAAACTTTTTCTACAAAATTGTTTTCTTGTCAAATGTTTTAACTCTTAAAGTGATTTCCCATCTTTTTACATTATTTCCATCTTATTGTTCTTGTATTTTTAGGTTATGTGGGGCTAGTAAATCAAGCAATGACTTGCTACTTGAACAGCCTTCTACAAACACTTTTCATGACTCCTGAATTTAGAAATGCATTGTATAAGTGAGTATATAGAGTCAAAAACTGTTCTAAAATTGGTGCTGGTGTATATTGGTAGGAGACCCTTTGGAACTTCTCTTGACAAAATTTGCTTTTTTGGGTACTGAAAAGCATAATTGAAGTCAAGCTGGATAGACATATCTGCTTAAAAGTTTCAGATTTTAGTAAAATATAAATTATTGGTTGTGTCATGGACAAGCTTTTTAAAGAATCTTGAAAACATCAGACTTGAAGTTAAATTCAATACTAGATGCAGTCTGTGCAGTGAATGGCTTCAAAATTTCCATTTGTTTGTGCTGGATCTGTAAACTTAAAAAATAGCATTGCCATTTAGAGCAAAAGTGGCAAGCAATTGCATTTGGCCTTTCCCAAGAAACAGAGCTGCAGTTGACCTCTGTAACATGGCAAACCTCTTGAAATGTAATAAATGCTGGTTTAAATGCCTTTTTAAGTAATGTTTTCAGGGCGTTTTTAATTGTCCAAAAAAATTTTAATTGTCCAATACCTTGTGTTGTGAATAGATGGGAATTTGAAGAATCTGAAGAGGACCCTGAGAGGAGTATCCCCTACCAGCTTCAAAGACTGTTTGTATTACTGCAGACCAGCAAAAAAAGGGCGATTGAAACTACAGATGTTACACGGAGTTTTGGATGGGATAGTAGTGAAGGTGATGTGCAGCTTGTGTCATTTCCTTCAGCTGCTGCCTGCTGTGGTGGGGGGGCTAAACTGCTGTTTATGGGGGGAAAATACCAGAATAATGTAAAATAAAATCCACTTTTTACAATGGATGCAAAATAGCTTAAATGGATACTTTGTTGTGGTGCATATCTGATTTTAAAAGATGTGTCATCTGTGAGTTTTAGGCTGTTGAAGTCTAAAAGCATTACATTTTCTAATTAAACTGTCATTACAGTTGTTAATTGTTTCTAAAGAAGTAGCTCTTTATGAGAAACTTGCCTCTGTTTTGAATCACAAATGTCAAATGCACATTTTGCACTTACGAAATTACCCATATTATTGTCTTACTTCAAATCAAACACTCCATTTGTCTTCTTGACACTTGTGTGGTGTAATTTCGTCCCATAACCTATTGATTTTTTCCTTTATCATATGATGATAAGGAGTTGGAACTTGAGTTTTGGAGAATCAGCACAAAGAAGGACATGAGTCTGAAACAGTTTATTTTATAAGTGTACATTAGCATTTCTATAATTCTTTACATATTCTTGCTTATATACACAGTTCTTGTTTATGCATAAACACTGTGAGCAAGCTGGCTGCTTGTTTTTCTGACTTGAGAGGCTTGGGGAGTTGAACCCTGGCCCAGTAGTGAATAACAGCAAATAGTAGCTACAGGCTTAAACAAATGGGTAGCTTTTTAGGAAGCATTCTCAGGCTACAGTTAGTATTGGGACTAATAACATCTCTTGTTTTAATGAAGAATAATTTTAATTTCCAACAGCATGGCAGCAACATGATGTACAGGAGCTTTGTAGAGTCATGTTTGATGCTTTGGAGCAGAAATGGAAGCAAACAGAGCAGGTAAGCATGTAAAAACTTCATTCAGTGTTGTAGTACTGATGTGAGGTTTTATTGGGTTTTTTTAAGGATGGTTGTAAAAAATATTTACTGAATTTTAAATACCAGTTTATTGAAAATCCATGATAATTGCCAGTCTTCCTGTTTGATGCAATAGTTCAGCTACTATAATGTATGACTTCCAAGAGTGTGTTGCATATGCTTTCCTTCCCAAGTTAAAAGTGGAATATTCTGAACTCTGGATGCTTAGTCTTTATTTGAAGCACAGAAAGTGATTATGTAACTCCTGTTACAGCTTCCTTGCTGTCAGTATTTATTAGGCTTTGTTGTGGGCTCGAGAAGCTCAAGCTCTCTCTTCTAATACAGGAGAAAGTTAGGAATATATTCATGGCACATGGTACATTCTGATAAGTGGACAACTTTTTGCAGGCTAGTTTTGAAAATTTATAAATTAGGAAATACTCCTTTGTCTTTCTGCAGTTGTCTGTGAAGGCACAGGGAAGGGTTGCAGGAACAGTCTGTTAATGTCTGGAAGACCAGGCTTGTTTTAAAAGTAAATTCACTTTGGTGGGTTTGTAGTCACTCATAAGATGTGACCATAAAGGACACTGGGGAGCTTATGTAATGTGGTTTGAGAAGCTCATTTGATATTTCTTTTGGGCAGGGGAAAATAGGAAATCAGAGGGTGCAATTTAGACATAATGAATAAAAAGGCATTTTCCTGTAAAACTCAAGAAAATAAATATGGTTTTGTTCATTCTTTTTTAAACCTCTGTTTGTTTCAGGCTGATCTTATAAATCAACTGTACCAAGGCAAACTGAAGGACTATGTCAGGTGTCTAGAATGTGGCTATGAAGGCTGGAGAATCGACACGTACCTGGATATCCCGTTGGTCATCCGGCCGTACGGCTCCAGCCAGGCGTTTGCTAGCGTGGTGTGTACTATTCTGCTGCTAATAGTGCATCCATACACACATAGAATACATAATGCGACAGTGGTATAATTGGTTCCGTGGTAAGTATCATCCTAGATACTCCATCTTGGGGTGTTCGTCTTTGTGCAGTGAACCAGCTAGCAAGTTCTAGAAGATTTTGATTTTTTTTTTTGGCTTTTTGGTTTATTTTTTTTTGTTTTGTTTTGTTTTGTTTTTTCTTCTTTTGCCCTTCAATGAGTCCTACTGGTGCATGTATAAGGGGAGGGGAAATGCAACTTTATTGCCTTAGGGCTGCAGTAATCAATTATTTTCTTCCTGATAAAATCTTCAGCATTTACTCAAGATATATTTTTATGAGATCACAAAGTTTTATTTGGGTTATTCTTTTTATTGGCACATCTGCTAAATTTTCTTAGCGTTGTTTAAAATCTTAGCAAAAGAACAGAACATGGACTTAAATTTTTTAGTTTAATTGCCATGTTGTTGCTGTGCCTTTTATAGTTCACTTCTTAAATACCATATGCTTTTAACAAGCGATGTGATGATGATATAAAATCCTATCATACATCAGTGTTTGTGGTCACTTTTGCTTCAGCTTTACTGATGCTGGCAAGCATATATATTGCTTAGGAAATCTATGGAAGTTCTTTTGTTTTAATTTTTGCACCCCTCTGGAAAAAAAGTAATTTCAAACTGTGAAATTCCACAGTTGTGGCTTAGGGTGCCTGTACTATGGATGGAGTTGCGAGAAAGAAGAATTAATCAAAAGGTTGTTTTAAACAAACACTTGTTGCATAATTGGCTTATTCATTATATATTTAGCATTTTTCCTTATGCATCTAGTATGATAGCAATATTTTTAAAGCACTGATAGTCCACAGTTCTTAACAGCAATTCTGTTAAGAATTGTTAGAATTAGTTCAAACTGCAGTGTAGGTTCAGAGTACTTCATACTTTAAAACTTTAAATATCAATATTGAGAAGTAGTAAAGGTGAGGGACACTGATCTCAAAAAGGATTCAAGTGAGTAAAGTCCTTTGAATTCTTTTTGAAGATGACATGAAAAGTTTTTAGAACTATCTGGCTAATTGAAGCTGTCTTGATACAGATTGATATTTTATACAGATGGCTTCCCTTTTCACCTTTTAAAGGTAATTTCTAGCAATATTCCCTAAACCAAATTTTTTTTTGTAATTTTTATTCAATAGTGAGGATTTTATAATCTGTTAAAGTAGTGAAGACTATTCAGTTCGTGTAGTTGAATTCCACATTTAACAATGCATTGTACATGTCTCTCAAATTGAAAATTTTTCTCCTTAGTGAAGTGTATAGTGGAATGCTAAAAAAAAAGACTGTCTATTCATAAAAACACAGAAAACTTGAACAAATAAGAACTTAAATATCAGATTACTTTTAACAGTATTTGATATTTCTCCTGTAAATCAGCATTTACTGGGTTTACAACACTGAGGAAAATAATTTTAAGACTTTTGTTACACAAACTTATATGGTTGCAACTTGTATTGCTGCTTCAATTTTTGAGCTTTTTTAATTCGTACTCTGATTATAATCAGTTGATTCTCCTCCCTGCATTTGTATTATCTATAGCAGATGTAATTTTTAGTTCTGTAGTTTTTCAGCAGTGGGGAGATATGGAGGATACTTGCTTTTGGAGAAGGGAAAAATCGCCTGTTTCTAAATGGAATTCTCTGAAGGTAGTATCCTCCATTGATCCATAGATGATGGTGATTCAGTAGGTGTAGGTAAAAGGGCATGAATGAGAGATCCAAAACTTCACACATGCGCTAATAGGGCTTATAGAAGGGAATGTAAAACTTTTTAGACCTTGCTAGTCAGCTCCTGAGGGAACTTGCAGCAGGCGACACAACCCAAGATAGGGGATCTAAGGAGGATACTACCTTCAAAGAACTCTAGTTAGAGGTAAGTGATTTTCCATTACTTTCTAATAAGAGATGGATGAGCCTTAAGTAAGGTTAATCTGTAGAATATCTTATAAAGAGTATTATCCCACTGTTCGACATTGTGTACTACCAAAAAAATATAAATACTTGAAATGTTGATTTATTTATAAATATATATGTCATACTTCTCAATACATAAAAACATTGAAGAACTGGGTAATGTTATGCTTGCTTTATTTTATAATGTGAACTAATTCTGAAATTCTTCAGTGTGGTCTTAAGGTTTGCATATGGAATTTTTTTTCTGATTCCCCACTCCATCCCCCAAGTTCATGTTGTAAGACTGCATAGCTGCAAACTCATTAGGGCAGCTCTGGCACACTGTCAGTGTGTAACTCAAGATGTTTTCTGAAAAAGTACTTATGCTATCTGCATTGTTCAAGGGCATGGTGTCAAAAAAATCAGTCTTTTCTTGAGGTCAGTAGACATAGACATAAAAATATGTAGTTTGTTTTGGAGAGGTAAACGAGCAGCAGTTCGCATACTCATTTTTGTAGGTATTACTATCTTTTCTATAGATTAACAGCATTATACATAAGTTGAAATGTTTTGCAGTAGAAAAAAAAATCTTAAAAATTTTGCAAGATGAACAGCTGAGAGAAAAGTAGATGCAAGAGGGAATTGGCAATGATGCTGAAATTATGTTACTAGAAAACACTGAAAGTTGCTTTGTAATACCAGAAGACTAGTAGTAATAGAAGTATTCTGGAGATGTTTTTTGTTAAGTGTTGTTAGTTTTCAAGGTCTGTTGGCTAGCTTTTCTTTTGAGGGTGTAAGTATGCAAACAAGTAGTCCTTTTTTGGGCAGAAATGAACTTGGACTTTTATGTGAACTTACTTTATGGTGTCCTTGCCCAACTGTTGAAAGTGGAATAAAAATGATGTGATAATTACGTGAATGTGAGAAAACTGGTAAGCTCTGAAAATCTGAGATGGCAGTTAGTTGCTAGTTTGTTTCAAGAGCAGGTTTGCCTAAGTGCTATTTGTTGTGTAATTTTTTTCATAGAGGTTTTGCTGCTCCTATTTTTTACAAATTTGCACATTTACAAATGCAGTATGATACTTGTCAAACTACTCATTAGATCATAATGTGTTTTTTGTCGAGAGGAGGTTGTCTGAAGTGCCTCTCTAGCCAGACAATAATTAGTTTGAACTGGTTTTTCTGGCATTTTAATATGCTAAGTGATAGAAATCTCAGAATATTAAAAACTGGATATAATCAGAACTTGGCTGAGCAATGTGCTTAAAGTTGGACCTGATCTGAGCAGGGGGTTAAGATCAGGTGTTCTCTAGAAATTTCTTTCAGCCTGTATTGTTCTTTTGGTTCTTTGAACCCTAAATAAGTTTAAATGGCTTTTGTCACACTAATCCATTGCTTGATCATTTATGGTATATTTTGAAGTGTGTGTGTAGGGAATGTTGGAAGTGCTTAGTAACTCCAAGTCACCACTTTGAAGAAAGGCAACATGGACTCTTCAAGCAGAGCCGCTCGGCAGTGGGGTGTGTGGTGTGATAGCTGTGCAGTGGAGAAGCTTTGTCACTGATTTTGCTGAGTAAACTGTCAGAGTAGAAAGTAGTGAACTGCACTAGAACAGGAATTGTATTAAGAGATGTCCTAATCAGCAGAACTAACTTGGGTGTAAAGATTGTATAGGAGACAAATGAGTAAACGTGGGGAACAGCAATGATGCTTACACAAGGATTGAAAAATACATGGCTATTATATAGCTCAGGAGTAATGGAGTTCCCAGGAGTTTTAATCAGGCTTTTCAAAGCACAGCTCACTATGTGTGGTAAGCAGTGAAACCACAAGGATGGTTAATAGGACCACATTGCATTTTCAGGGGTCTGAAGCATCATCACTTTTCGTGTTGTGTAAAAATTTAGGGTATATTTCCTTGTTAAATTGCACATCACATGAGTCTACATAGGCATTACACGATCATTTATGTCCCATCCTTTGTATTTTCCCATTTATATTCACGTTGATGCATGAATGGCAACTTTTTTCTTACACTCAGCATATAATTATTTTGCCTTAACTGATATTTGATTTGTAAGAGATAGTTCTGTCATTATGCGATTATTATTATTTCATTATGTGATGTTTTCTGATTCATGTTTTCTGTGTTGGCTATTAGCTTCTTTTGCTCTCATTTAAATGGTTCTGAATAATAGTCAAAATGCAGTAATCCATTTCTTCCCCTTTTTAAGCAGGGTTATAAGTTGCTAGGTCTTTTTTCTTAGAATTTAGAGTGAGATTCCTCACATTTCAGTGCATAATATTACCAAATGTAAGCTATTTATGGCCCTTGAGTAAAAAGCAGTTCAGCCTCTGTAGCATTTAGGAA
>JAWWLV010000179.1:5004763-5037029 GCA_035041135.1 Platyrinchus mystaceus
CCCAGTTAAGCCCCTTCTTACTTAGTCAGGCTTCAGGGAACAGCTGCTGCCCTTCATAAGGAGATGATGATTTTAAAAGAATTGTTTCGGTTGATCACATTTGCTTTAAACTAAATGCCTAAATGTGCAAGATGAATTTGTTTTGACCTCGTTAGGTGAACAGAGAACTTTTGGTCTCCCTTTGGAGATCAGAAACCCAGAGCCTGTTGGCTTGCAAGCTGACTGGGTTATAGGTTTTAACTTTTAAAATCTCTGGGTAAAATTCTTCACTGAACCCATCTCAATATTCTTAGTGCATATTGCTTCAAAGTTTGTTCTCAAGTATATTCAACTTACGTGCAGTGTCATTGCAGCAAATAATTTGTGGGGAAGACAGATAAGATCAGTTTGGTTGTATTTTGAATATTGTTTGCTGTAGAGAGGAGCGAAGTAGAAATCATTAAGCTCCTGGGTGTAAGCATTAGTGACGTAATTTTTGGGGTTTTTGAACTGCCCCAAACTAGGCAGCTGTCAGAGGACAAAATTCCAGTTATTGGTAGTTGCTTCCTAGGTTTGCACTAGGAAACTAGTTCTGCCTTTATAGGAGATGTCCATATCTGATTCTCAGTTCCTTGAGAGCAAAACTCAAATATTCTCCTTCAGTCCCTTCCTCACCTTTCACTTTAAAATATTGTCTTCAAATGTAGTTTCCGAAGACCCTTTGTAGAATGGGACTAAGGCTGTCTTCACGGAGGGCATTTGAGGAACTGAGTAACGTTTTTTTCCTCTCACCTCCTTCTCCCTATAAATATTGGATGGTATTTCTTGGGAAAAACTTCTTTAAAAATACAGAACCATCTCAGAATTCTGGGAGAACAGGGGACAAAGCAGGGTTAAAAAATAAGCTTGTTTTCACAGCAGTTGACTCTATAGACATGACTAAGTGTGATGTGCAAGATAACAGAAGTAAATTAATTTTATTTTTTAAGTTTATTAAAACAGACAATTGGGATTCATCAAATACTGTATAAGATATAGTTAACAGTAATTGTGGTTTGACTGTTTACCTTGGGCTGGGTAGAAAAGTTAATTCCTTGTCATGATTTCCTGACTCTTGTGTCTGTATCAAAGTTTATGTCAATCAGTTATTGTTGGTAGATGTAATTGAAGCATTGTTACATGTTTATAATCTCACTGTCAGTTTATCATTCTGATTTATACCTACATAGCAAACATTCTCTAAAAATCGGGTAACATGTTTTTGTTATTAGGAAGAAGCGCTGCATGCTTTCATTCAGCCCGAGATCCTTGATGGCCCAAATCAGTACTTCTGTGAACGATGCAAGAAGAAATGTGATGCAAGGAAGGTAAAGACTGTCCAAATCATTTGCAGAAAATGAGTTGTTGTGGTGAATACCAATCCTGATAGCAGGAGCATAACCTTGTCTTTGGTTTGTTCAGGGCCTGCGGTTCTTGCACTTTCCGTATCTGCTGACGTTGCAGCTGAAGAGGTTTGACTTCGATTACACCACAATGCACAGGATTAAACTCAATGACCGCATGACTTTTCCCGAGGAGTTAGACATGAGTGTCTTCATTGATGTTGAAGATGAGGTAAAGGGTTCGGTTTCAGAGAAAGCTACGTAACTTTCTGGAACTTTCTGATGAAGAAAATTAAAATTTTGGTCTTATAAACCCATTTTAACATCACTAATCTACGTAAACTGTTGCTTAGCCATGGCAGTGCTATAATTTGAGGATTTAAAATCTGTCCGTGTGGACTTTTTTCTTTTTATACTGCAAAGGAAACATGTTCTCTAGTCAGTGTAGAAGGTTTCCTGGTTCCATAAAGAAGCTGTTTCAGATTTCATACCTCTCCAGTGTTTTAAAGACACGAGTCTCAGGGCCTCTATGTATACTGCAAATCCACAATCAAACATTTTTTTGAAACCTGTGTCTGAACCTGTGTTGGTCGTAACAGGTGCTGTAAAGTTGCAAGACGCTGAATGCTGAAGTTAGTCCAGAAATCATTAACGATGAATTCCTTCCCTCTGAATCATAATGTAGTGTATATTGTAGAAATGAGATTTTCAAAACTTTATTTTTCACACCCACCTTCTGTCTTTTTACTCTTCTGCTGTTGGCCAAAGTTCAGGTTGTGCGATTACATTCACAAAAAAGTATTTACTGTGTGTTCTGCATTGAAGACTAAATTTATTCTCCCAATTCCGTTCCTGGAAAACATTCTGTCTCTTTGTTAGCTTGCACTGTATAAGAGAAATACTGCTTTGATCTGCATATGGGGAGGGGAGACTTTTCTGACTCCATACAAACCTTTGTTTTATGAATTATGACACTTAAGCAATTTTTTGATATCTCACAAAATGTGTTGCACACAAACCCCAGAAATACTGGTGAGAGGTGGACTGAAGACACTAACAGAAACAAGTCTGTTCTTGGTGATGAATTGCAGAGGTCTCTAGGTTTTTGAGGAATTTCATTGGTTTGCAGATTGGAATTTTTTCATTTCACAAACACTTATTTCTTGCTCCATGTTACTTTAAACGTTGTATAATGTTAGTATGTCTGTTTTATTTTTAAGAAGTCTCCCCAGACTGAGAGTTGCACTGATAGTGGAGCTGAAAATGAAGGCAGTTGTCACAGTGATCAGATGAGCAATGATTTTTCTAACGATGATGGAGTCGATGAAGGAATCTGCCTTGAAAGCAACAGTGCAGCAGAACGAATTTCTAAAGCTGGCAGTGAAAAGGTATGTTTAAAAAATGCTGTATTGAATTTGATACAGATGGAGGTAATTTCCTTCATAACACCGTGTATGATGCTCTGTTTTGGAGTTGTGACAAAGTGTTGATGGCACACCACTGTGTTGCCACAGCTCTTTCTTGAACAGTGTTGTACAGTGCTGAATCTTCTGTTTCTCATTCTGCCCCTGTAAAGGGCGTTTCGGAGGGCTGAGGGGTGGGCAAGAGCCTGGAAGGGGAACATAACTGATACAGCTGATCTGAATTTACCAGAGGGGTATTCCATGCCATATTCCCTGCTGTGTGGCATCATGCTCAGCAGTAAAAACTGCAGTCTTTCCAAAATAGCTGCTGCTCAGAGACTGGCTGGGCATTCATCTGCTGGCAGGGGATGCTGAGTAATGCCTTTTATTTAATGCACTATTATTTTCTCTTTTCCTATTTCCTTTACTTGTTACTGTCATTGTCTCCTACCACAAGTTTTTCTCACTTGTGCTCTCCTGATTCTCTCCACCATCCCCCTTGGGGGAAGGAGTGACTGACTGGCTGAAGGGGTGCTCAGTTGATGGCTGAGGTAAACCCACCACAAAAATGGTAAAAATACAATTCTGATATTGGGGGTGAGGTGAGAGGTCAGGAGTGTGTGTTTTATTCAAATTACAAAAATTGACACTAAAGCAAAGAAAAGAATGTAACTGATTTGGAGGTCACCTGAGAATGAAGGTCTTCCCAGCCCCTCGGATCGAGAATTCTCAGATCACTCATTTTGGCAGCAGACCCTCAAACTGAAGACTGTTGTCTCGTGAACAGTGTTTTCTCTTTGAGGCCAGCTGTCAAAGGCCTACCAGATTTAGTTACAGAAGTGTGTTGCAGCTTAGTAGGAGATTGGAAAGTTTTGGTCAGTTGAATAGATGAGGCCAAGGGTCTAAATGTTAAATATTCCTTCAATTATCTGAAGTTAATATGAAGGAATTGAGCAGCAAGTCAGTCTAGAACAGCAGTCGTGCTTCTGTGGGACTAAAAGGTTGGCAGAGGTCTTTGACAAACTTGAGTTTTCTTGCCAATACAAAATTAACCAAAAATCTTGTTTTGTAATATCTACAATGTGTACTTCATGTATTGTTGTTCAGTGAACTCATCTGTAACTTGGCCAATAGCTTTTATTCAGACTTGTTAGAAAGCTGTTTGGCTTCAACTGTTACTTTCATAAATATTAGAGACTGACTTGCATTTTAATCTCCACATCTGTCCCTGTTTATCTTAAGGCTTTTGAGAGAGTTTTTTGATCCATGTTCTGAATACTGTCAATGTTACTTGCAGAAAAAGAAAAAAATTAATTAATTCCAGTCACTTGACTGGAACAAGACTAGAATATTGTAATGTGTCTGTAATGCAAATGGCATGTCCTAGTACTGACAGTAGCTTTGGCCAGTTATTTCATACTACTTGTTCTCAAGGCAAATAAGCTGTCAAGCTATGTCATTAGCTCTTGGGTTTGGATGTCTTAATAGTGAATGCAGGGTATGCAAAGCATTTACAGAGTGTTTCCTCTATATACCCTAAAATATTTTTGTAACACTCATCAGTATTGTTCAGTTTTATAATTTTAATTTATGTGACACTGAAGGTATGTCCTTAGTGCCCTGTATTTCCACCCATTTATCTATGAAAAAAAGAGTTTGACAGCAAACTCAGAGTGGTGTGAGAGAAAATAATGCAGAGACTCATAAGCATGGAATGGTGTGTGGGTGGGTTGCTCTGTACATTAAGTGGCAAAATGCAATCTTCAAGAATGCAGAGAAGGGTGATAGCAAATAGACCTCAACTTTGTACCTACAAATTCCTGTGTAATGCTCAGCATCTCAGAGCTCTGATTCTGTTCAGTGCCTATTGCAGTAATTAATTTCCGTTACACGGATCCGCTTTGTAACATCCAACCAGTTACATACTCGGGCTCCTGTAACTGTTTTAAAACTTCTTTAAATGACCATTTGGTTAGCTTAGCTTTCCTTGATACATATCACACTTTTTTCTTCTCTCCACAGAGTTCTTTACTGTATGAGCTCTTTTCTGTAATGGTTCATTCTGGAAGTGCTGCTGGTGGCCACTATTATGCCTGTATAAAATCTTTCAGTGATGACCAGTGGTACAGCTTTAATGATCAGCATGTTAGCAAGGTAAAAATAGTATTTTTATTATCTTTTATACTCATGGATAAACATTTCTGTTTTGTGGGTTTTTTCACTTACATGTAATGAAGCTGGTTTTATGTGCAGGTATTTCAAGCATTTACTTTGTTTTATCTTCTCATCCTAGTGTCATATACGTATGCTTCACTCAGTAGTTTAACTGATTTCTAGAGGGGGTTTTATATTTATCTATTTGGTTTTTTGTGGGGGGAAGAGTGTTATTTCTTGATGGTGAAGGTGGGATGGTTCACAAAGAAGCCTTTACTCATGCACAGACTAGGCTGGATTTAGAATTTTGCCTTCTGTACACATGAAGAAAACTTTTTGCTTAGAGAAGTGTATTTCTAGATCTGTTATAGCCTGGACTGTGCTTTTCAACCTGTCCTGTTGATGCAGGTGTTACAGGTATCCAAGGATACTGTTGCAATCCAGAATCTTTATAGTGTTTCTCTAAGAAGTTCCTACTTTAAAAAATAAAAATAAAAATGTTTACATCCATTGTAAAATGAAGAGGCAGATCACTTTGAAGTAGTTTTTTAGCAGTCAGCAAATAAGCAGAAACGCTTTTAGAAAATAATTATTATTGTGAGTTAATTGTGTAATGCCATTTTTCCTGGTGAAAAGAAATGCATCTTAATTAGTGCAAGTTCCTCAAATAATCATTAAATTGAATTTATTTTTTTTTTTAGATAACTCAGGAAGATATTAAGAAAACATATGGTGGATCTTCTGGAAGCAGAGGCTATTATTCCAGTGCTTTTGCTAGGTTAGTAGTACTGTAATACTAATTTTCTTTCTGTTTGTGTTTTTAATGTAGTTGAATAATGGCCAAGATGCATGTGCTTAACATAATAGCTTAAAATTAGTAGCAGATGCTATAGTTGGAAGAACTACCTTGACTGCTGTTTCAGAACATTAAAATAATATATATTTTTTAAATGCTGTTTGTTTAGTGTATTTCTATGATATATATGACAGCTCCTTACTGGGAAAAAAAATAAAAGAATCTTTTGAAGCTAATATTTCCTTCGGTCTGATAAATCCATTTATCTGTTATTTTCTCCACCAGCTCCACAAATGCATACATGCTGATATATAGACTGAAGGATCCAACAAGAAATGCAAGTAAGTAGACAACTGTATTGGCAAAAGTTAATTTTTTAAAAATTAAGTATTGCATGTTTTGATTTTTGTTTGTCTTTATGAAACAATGTGATAAAGTAGACTAATCTGCATTAAATGTGACATTTATTTTATCATTATATTGATTATATTTTGAGACTTTTATTATCAATTAATTCACTTAATAGGGTAGAATTTACCTTTATTGTAAAAACAGGCTCAAGTGCAGTCGTCAGTCTTAGTGTATTTCTTTACAACAACAGAGCTTCCCATACTGATGTTGGAATACTACACTTCTGACAGCATTTTCTTGTGTTGCTGATGTATAATTAGGGGGAATAAAAGTCTGACTTCTGTTTCATTTAAATAATGAAAAAGAGAACAGGATGTGGTATAGTGGTAAATTTGGGTCTAGAAGAGAGAAGGGGAAAAGACAAGAAAAATAACTATTAAATATACCTATAATGCCTAAGGTATTGCCCACCATGGAAAAAAATGTCTTTTTTTAAAACTATTGCTTTGTTTTTACTGTCAGAGTTTCTTGAGGCACATGAATATCCAGAGCACATTAAACAATTGGTACAGAAAGAGAGAGAATTGGAAGAACAAGAAAAGAGACAACGGGAAATTGAGCGCAACACTTGCAAGGTGAGCATTTCTGCTGAACCAAGTAACAATACACTGCTAGTAAGCAATGTTTCTACAGAGGACTATTTTTTTACTACAATACAAGGACTCTTTTGTGATAAATGTGTTTGTATTAACAATTCTTTTAAATTGGAAATGTGTACACAATGGAGGCATCTGTTGGAGGTTTTTTTGCTGAGTTCATGTCTTCCGTGTGAATTTGAATTGGTATTAAAACCAAAACAAAGCTAGTTAATGTGACATCACTTGATCTCAGCAAAATTAGTTCCAAAGAGTATGTAATGCTGCATGTTAGGTGTTTTGTACTGTTAAATATTTTCATATTGCAACCTCTTACTTTGTGAAATAGTGTTTTTTAAACCAATTTTAAATAGTTGGCAGAAGGAGCAGAATTTTTTCCCACCAGAGATTCAATAGTAACAAACAAAATAGGACCTCAGTGACCTTACAAGCATGGCAGTCAGCTGCTCTATCTATGAATCCAGTGATTGTTTTATGAGGAAGTTCTCTGGCATTGCAAAATGTGTCATTCTCTGTGTGAAAAGGAATTTCGCATTTGTTTCTCATATGTGCATTTCATTTTGGAGGATTTGCTCACTGCCTGTGGTTACAAGGTGTTCTGGTTATAGATGTTATACCCTAGCTTGCAAAAAGATTGATATACATAAATACCTTGTGTGCCTTTTGACATTTTTTATCTACAGTTGTGTAACCAGCTGAAAGGAAGCTGTCCTATAGCTGAAGTAGAGCTAAACATGAATTTTATATTAGATTGTTTGAGTAGGGGTTGTAAACTTAAATGTGCTCTAATATGAAAGGTATTTGCAAATGCCTTCGTGATCATTTTTCTTCCCTTTGTATTTCCTAGATTAAATTGTTCTGCATGCATCCTACAAAACAAATAATGATGGAGAACAAATTGGAGGTTCATAAGGACAGGACGCTGAAGGAAGCTGTGGAAATAGCTTACAAGGTATGCTATGCGTAACAGGATAGTTTAATTGTTAGATGTATTTTTCTGCTGTTGTGTATTCTAAGTTTTTTAATTTCTAATGCTGTGGGAGTGTTTGGGAGGACATGGCTATGGGTGTTTTTTGTTGGGGGTTGGTTCTGGGGAGGTTTTATATATTGGGTTTTTTGGGAGTGTTGGTGTTTTGGGGTTTTTTTGAGGTGTTCTATTCACCCATTATTGTACGAGTTTTCTGTTAGTAGCCATCAGCTGATTTCTGATTAGAATGATAAAGCCTGCCCTTTTAAAAGATAGTATGATTTGACATATCTTTATTTTAAAATCAGACAATGAGAGCTGCTGTTAGACTCACCCTAGCCTCAGCAAGTTAAAAGAATTATGAACATTTATATTTGTATTGCATTAAAATGTTAGATACATAACAAGAGAATTCTTTCAAGAGTCTTTTGGTGTAGGTAGTACAATAATAGCAGTGAACATCAAGGCATCTGTTGATCTTTATCTTCCACAAATGGATAGAAGAAGAAGATTTCAGTTCTTGCTTACCTACTTTTACTTTTTGGTTCTTGCCATGTGTCTTTGGCTGGGAGAGTACCAGCAAGGCACTTACAGATTTGGAACGTGTTAACATCACCTTGAGATGCAAGGAAGGTAATCACGGGATATGACTACCTCAGGCCTCTAAGAGGCCATTTGGTATAACTGATAGGCAGTATATTCCTCTGAAAGTACTTCTGGGATCTGTCTTCATGTGCTTCTCAATTTCCCTCATGCTTCTCAAATTCCCTCTTTTCTGCATTTTGATGCAAGCTTCTCTTTTGATTTTGGAAACGTGTATATATTGCATGTCTGTATATATAGTACCTATGATGTATATGTATGTGTTTTCTAAAACCAAATTGAAATTAGTGAATTCAAAGTGAGATATTTCTACTTACAAGGTAAAAAACTAAATTCACAAACTGTTATTAAATTTTTGGGGATGTTGTGTGTCAATGATTTAGCTGATGGACTTAGAAGAGGCTGTTCCTTTGGAATGCTGTCGTCTTGTCAAATACGACGAGTTTCATGACTACTTGGAACGGTCTTACGAAGGAGAAGAGGACACACCAATGGGTTTATTGCTGGGAGGTGTCAAATCAACGTACATGTTTGACTTACTGCTGGAAACAAGAAGACCTGACCAAATTTTCCAGTGCTATAAACCTGGTGGTAAGACATATAATTACATATAGAAAAGGATAGACTAAAATCATATGTTGCACAAACATAAAACTTGTAAAACACAGAGCTTCAATATGGTGAACCAAAGAAGAAAAACTTGTTAGACTGCATTTTACAAAGTCCATATTTAGAACTACATACTGTGCTGTGTTACTAACTTGTTTCTAATTGAAGCAGACCTAAGGTATACTAAAATTTGTCAAATTGGAACTCTTTTCTTTTTTGGCATTACATTTGATTGGAAAATTTAATTCTGAAACTGGACTGCTTTTCAAGTTCTTACTGTTTGTATGTATTTAAGGCAACTGCTTAACCAGTACATCAGACTGGCATTTTGGTGTTTTCTTTGCCTGTTGAATTTTCTCTGTGTGTATATGTATGTGATTTTTTTTCTTTCCTATTCCTTACAGAGGTGATGGTAAAGGTTCATGTAGTTGACCTAAAGACTGAATCTGTTGCTCCTCCAATAAGTGTACGAGCTTATTTGAATCAAACAGTTTCAGAATTTAAACAGCTCATTTCAAAGGTAATTTGCAGTCGTTAAGGACTTGTATTACAGGATTTTCATTCATTTTGGCTGTGAAAATGTGTCATAATTTAAATATCTAAAATGAGAGCCTGCACCTTTAGCAGATCACACTGTTGAGTCGTGCAGTAGGGTTAAGTTAGTTATCAGAGTTGGGCTTGCCTATTTGCTCGTTCCTGCTAAAAGCAGCAGTGTGCTTCTTGCTTCCATCCAGAGTTCCACCCCGGCTTCTGCACAAGCTTAGCCACTGTCTGGCCATATCACTTATTAGTGTACTCAGTAATAACTTTTGTGGGAAAACTGAAGAGTCGAGCTCATGTTCTTTCCAGTTAGTAGCTTGAACAACCTCTCTGAGTGTCCAATCAGTGACAAAACTAGTGAACTGTTGCTGTATAACTGAACCAACATGTTATTTCCCCTGTTGTAACTGAAACTTAACATCCAAAGCTGCCTACATTCTCTGTACAAACTCTTTTTCATCCCAGCAGCTATTTGTTATTAAGATGCAGATTAATTTTTAAATGGTCTTAAACCATGGGATGTTACTGCTTCCATTGAACTGGAAGACAGACACTGTGCTTGCTCAGTTCTGTGTAAAATAGTTCAGTGGTTGGTGTAACTACATAGTATTTGTTATAATTCCAGCATTTTGAATTCAGTCTATTTAAGAATTAAGTGAGCACTGTGCAAAACTTGATGCTTGAGAATATTTTTTTATTTTCTGTTGGTTCATACACTAAATTATAAGACCTATTTCTTATATTACTGGGCATTAACAATTTGCCAGTTCTCTGCAAAACCAGGCCATTTTAGTCATCTGACGTTTTGGAAAAAGTAATATTTGCTATATATCAGATCTCTAAAAATGAAATGCTTGTGTCAGTATTTGAAGCTATGCATAATGCACATTACCTCACTATCAGTGTCTTGTTTTAGGCCACACACCTGCCCGCTGAAACGATGCGCGTCGTGTTGGAACGCTGCTACAACGACTTGCGTCTCCTGAACGTTTCCAGCAAAACACTGAAAGCTGAAGGCTTTTTTAGGAGCAACAAGGTACATGCTCTGGTTTTTAAATTGTGTATTTTTCATGTATTTGCTGATTTTGTGTTGTGAAAGGCATGGTCTGTGTAGAATTGATAATGGATAACCATCACTTATTTTGCTGTGTACTGTGTGGGCTTTTATGTGACAGTGCTGTGGTGCTGATGAATGCTACAGGCTATACATGAAACCAGGTGTACATAAGAGAGTGGATTGAGAATCTGGTTGTTACTCAGTGGTTCAAATGATGGTGAGGTTAACAGCCATATGATGAAGACTGTTAAAGGTCAACTGTTCTTAGGGAACATATTGCTGTGAAACCTACCTGATTTTTCTAAACCTTCTGAACAACTGTACCTGCTCTCAGTATTAAACTTACCAAAAAAACAAATGTCAAAGCTAAAAGCAAGTTTTTGGTAGGTCTTTGTTTTAAATTCAGTAATTTTGACTATGCAAATTCCCCCTAGATAATTTATATTATTTTTAAAAAAGAGACTTCTAATAAATGTTGCCAGTAATAGTCGTGCAATTCATTCAGAAATAGTTACTAGTACTCCAATAACTTTAACATTTTAAATTTGTACATTGTCTTTTTTACAGCAGTAGTCATAACACATTTTGCACATCCTCTGTCTCTGAAGTTTAAGCTCAATATCAAGTCTTCTGGGTGAAGAAAGATTAGTGAAGGCTTTGGCTTATAGATGAGCAAAACAATGGCATCGACTTGTTATTTAGTTACTTTGAGCCCATTCAGTTTGTCCCTACAACAGAGGCTTTTGACAAAGAGAAGAGAGGTGTTTAATTTGTACTATTGCTTTTTCATGTACATATTTAAAAATTTATTACGATGCTGTACTAGAAAATGAAGACAGACTGTCTGCTGGAGTTATGGGGCTCATTGCTACCAGAACTAGTGCTACTGTACAGGTGAAGGGTGCACATGAGGTGATCCATGAATATGTTTCTGAACATAAGCATTTACTGCAGCTGGTCAGTCTGGTTACAGCTCACTCCAATCCTAACATGATTATGAAAATAAGGAAAAGTGAAACCATTATAGTACCAACTCCTTAGTCTGTCTTTTTCTAAGCATGTATTTTAACTCTATTGTAAAAGGTGATGCTTTGTGATGACATTATTTCCGATATGTGCTCAATCCTGTCTGCTATTGTCGCTTTTATTTAACATGACACTACGTGATGAAACTGTTATTTTATGTTCAGGTATTTATTGAAAGCTCAGAGTCTTTAGATCGTCACGTGACATACACGGATTCTCATTTATGGAAGCTTTTGGATCGTCATGCAAACACAATCAGACTGTATGTTTCATTGCCAGAGCAAGCACCTGGATCTCAGTTTAGACGAGGGGTTTATCAGAAGTCTAGTGGAGGTGCAGGCAACTTGGATGAAGCCTGTGAAAGAGTTAAAGGACCTGTAAGTAATATGAAATCTGTAGAGGCAATTCTGGAAGAAAGCACCGAAAAACTTAAAAGCTTGTCCCTGCAGCAGCAGCAGCAGCAGCAGGAGGGAGATAATGGAGACAGCAGCAAAAGCACTGAAGCCAGTGACTTTGAAAACATTGAATCACCTTTAAATGAAATAGATTCCTCAGCATCAGCAGAAAACAGAGAACTTGAAAACCAAATTCAGATTTCTGATCCAGAAAATCTCCAGTCAGAGGAACGGTCAGATTCAGATGTAAATAACGACAGGAGCACAAGTTCAGTGGACAGTGACATCCTCAGCTCCAGTCACAGCAGTGACACGTTATGCAATGTGGACAATGCCCCGCTTCCCTTGGCTAATGGACTTGATTCTCACAGTATCACGAGTAGTAGGCGATCAAAAGCAAATCAGGGGAAGAAGGAAACCTGGGACACTGCAGAGGAAGATTCTGGAACAGACAGTGAGTACGATGAAAGTGGCAAGAGCAGAGGAGAAGCACAGTATATGTACTTTAAGTCAGAACCCTACACTGCAGATGAAGGTTCGGGAGAAGGGCAAAAATGTAGGTATTCTTTTTTAAGTGCCTTAAAATAATCCAGTCTTTATTACTGTTTAATTCATATGATATGTTAAAATAATGACAATTATTTTAACAATTGAAAATCTTGATTATAATGTCAAATGAAAGCTATCAAAAGTGCAAAGACGGCATGTGGTGTCATGGTCAGCAAAAATCTAGCCCAATTTAGATCATATAATAAGTGATTACATATTTGAACAGTGTCTTGCTTTTTTGATTTTAAGAAAATGAACATTTTATTTATATGTAATGAAAGTGTTCTCTGGAGAGCAAGCTGTCTTGTCTTCCAGTGAAAGAAACATCATTTCACCTGCTGCTGTTGATTCACCTGTTTCAGAATGCACTGATTTACTGTGTAACCACAGAGCAATAATTCTGTTACCATTTAGACTAACAAACCTGAGAAGTCCTCGTCATTTGGCTGTAAAGAAAGTTCAAATATACTTGATATTGACAATTTAATTCAGTAGACCATTGCTTTTCACTGACTGAAGTACAGTGAAATGTAAGGCTGACATGAAAGTGTCCAAACAAGTTCAATATAAGAGTAAGTAGTATATAATTGTCATGAAAATAAATCCTTTAAACAATGCTCTGTACCTGCATATGTTTTATAACTAACAGAATAATAATTAAAGAACAGCGAAATGTAAGATAAATATTTTGAAAGGCAAAGGTTTTCATGTCATTCCAGAAATCCTGATGTAATAATAGTAGAAAAAAAAAAGGAAAATCACTTTTGTTGGTGGGGGGGAGGTTTTTTGTTGTTTTGTTTTTGGTAAACAAACATTAAATTTTTTAAAACCATGGAGAAATTGATTTGCATCTACTGAGGTTTTTTTAAAAATTACTCCTTTAGCTTGGAGTGATCTCTGGGGCTAATTTTTAATTGCCTTAATTTTTCCCAGTTCTGTTTTGGTAGGATTATTTGGATTCAGTTGTTTACAGTTATTTTGACATTTTCATAGTACACTGTATAAATTATTATCCTGAGGGAAAAGCTTTTATGTAGTTTTAATATAACAACATGAACAGATACATAATTCAAATAATTTATTTGTTCAGTTAAAAATTCTGAATAGGAATTTGTTCCAGGGAGTCATGACCTTATATAATCCCTACACAGTTTGTAGTGTAGTACAAATTGCACGTATCAAAACCACAATTTTTTAAAGATAAACTATTCACTTTACTTTCCAGAATTTCATATTACTGCAGTGGATTTTCCTTAATTACAAAATTATTCCCTGAAAAAGTCCCTTAATATAGACTTGACCTTGCCTTGTGATATCCTGTGGCCTTCCAGAACACAGAATATACCTAACTTTTTAATCCTGAAAGCCAGGGGGAAAAAAAAAAGGGGGTTGAGTGGCATGTGCCTGGCCAGCCCCAACACCAGAGCACTTCTGTCTCTCCCTTGAGGCAGGGAGAGCTGCAGGAAGATTATCTGCAATTGCTCCATCATATTCTCTTTAGTGTTTGTCTTACTGGATGGAGAAGATACTACTTTGCTCCACTACTTCACTCATTGCAAACCAGGGCAGTTGGGAACTGCTTGTCTTCCAGGAATATCTGCCTATAAACACTTAATATGTAATATGTAAATATTGCTTAATATTAATACGCAAAGCTTTTAAAAGTTACAGTAACACCATCGGATAAAATGTAAACGTGACCATTAACTGTAATTCAGACTTTTCAGTACTGTTTAGCTGCAAGTGATAACTGCAACTATATGGAAATTGTATAAAGTACTTTTTCTTTTGGTAGCAGGGTTTTTCATGCCATTTTTTATCTTTATTTTTGTTTAGGGCTGATGGTGCATGTTGATAAAAGAATTACTCTGTCTGCCTTCAAGCAACATTTGGAGCCTTTTGTTGGAGTTCCATCTTCTCACTTCAAAGTCTTTAGAGTCTATGCCAGCAATCAAGAGTTTGAGAGTGTTCGGCTGAATGAGACCCTTTCGTCATTTTCTGATGACAATAAGGTTATTCAGAAGTTATTCTGAATCATTAAAGATATATTGGTACAATATAGATAAACTTAACATAATTTACAGCTTTTGTTAACTTGCCAGGTGAAGTAATTACTTTGGCCTTGGTACAAAATACAATTCTGATTTTGCTACCAGTTCTAAGAGATACTCCTTTTGCCTTCTAGATAACTATTAGACTTGGAAGAGCCCTTAAGAAAGGTGAATACAGAGTCAAAGTCTACCAACTCTTGGTAAATGAGCCTGAGGTAAGGTATTGAGTGTTTCGAGATTGATTCAGGAAAATATTAATGTGTGCTTTGGCCAAGGTTTTCCTGTGAAATCTTGGGAAAAAATGAAAGTCCTTCTTTTCTTTGCAAGTTTTCCTGGATTTAAAAAGGGAATTTGAAGTTATTTCTCTTCATGCTGTTCCAAGTAAACAATTGGAATGTGATTTACAGTATCTCTCAAGTGTCTTTTTTTCTACGGTGTAAATGCAGGACAAATTAATTGTTTCTTTGTTTCCCTTAAATGCATGACAGTCACATAGCATTCTTTCCAAAGAAGAAACAACTCATGGTTGTGGTTTTCAGTAATGTTGAACTGATCTAATTTGTCTCATTCATGTGCTGCAGATAGTGCTTGTCAGAATGGTCAGCTGGGTCATAGTCCTCTCTGTGTAAGACAAGCCTGAAACAAAAATGCCTCTCTTGCAATAAATGCAGCTCATGAGCTTGGGACATGAAAAGTATAGAAGTGATGTCACTATATAGATTGCAGTCTTTAAAAGTTGAGTTTGCACTTTAATTTTATTTTTGGGACAAAACTGCAGAATATGTGTAAATAAGGTATAAGAGAAAAAGCTGAACTGCTAGAGCAGGGAATAAGATAAATTTAAAAGTAATTTCCATAGAGTCATAGAGTTCTGGTCTGTCTGATCAATGAAAGCCAAGAAAGCAGCTTTTTTATTATCATATGGCTTCTTTAGTTTCAAATCTCTCCAGTCATTTGGAATGTGAATGTAATGGTAGCAATTAGCAGTGCAGCACAAGGCAGTAGTTTTGCAGGGGCATTCAGAGTGTCTGAATGGCCTGTCAAAGGGCTGCTGCTGCACAAATTAGTTATGCCCCATTTTAATGAATTCATTGCCTACCTTGTTTATGAGAAGCATAAACATTGTGCCAGGTGGATGGGACTGGTCACAGAGCACAAACAGAGGCAAATCACGTTTCTGTGTTCGAAGAATTTTGTCTTTAATCTCTTTCTGTTTATGTTCACAGCCATGCAAGTTTCTTCTAGATGCAGTTTTTGCTAAAGGAATGACTGTCCGACAGTCCAAGGAGGAGCTGCTTCCTCAGCTTCGAGAACAATGTGGCCTAGACTTGACAATTGACAGGTAAAGAGACTGCAATCCATTGAAGTTACCTGATTGAATATTACTTTGAAATGTGTTTTGATTTATTTTTTTTCCCTCTTGTGGACAAAGGAAGTATTGAAAGAAGCAGAAATAAGTTACTGTGATCTTTGAGTCAGCCTGTGAATACAAACAGTAATTCAGCTGTTCTTGGCTCTCATCTCATACAGAATGAATTCTATAGGGAATAACATTTACATAGAATTGCCTGCGTGCAACATGTCTGTAGCTTTAGGTCTGATAAGTTGTATTGTCTCAAAAGGGTGATTTCATTCAGAAAGGAGAACATTAAGTAAATCAATTCATAAAAAAGCCACCTGCTCTCTAGATGCAGCTTAGATCACTGCAGCAGAGTGCTTGTGCAGCATCACAGTGTGTGTGTACAGCACTGAGCTCTCTTGCCTTTACCATAACAGGGTAATCCCTAATTAGGGAACTGTTTTCTTCCTTTAAATCCCCACACATTTCTTGCACTGAACAGGCAGAACTTGGGCTTGTTTTCCTTGTGTTCATGAATGATTCAGCACTGAGCCAGTAGTGATACCCTGCTGTCAGGACTACTTCAGAATGTGAAACTTTTTCTGATAAACCTAACCAAACCTTGCATTAACGTGTTCCAGTTGTGTCAGAAAATACTCAGTTTTGATCTCTGATGGTGCTGAGTTTATGAGCAGATAGAAACTCAGTGTTTTCTTTGTGATGCGTTTATAGGTTTCGCCTACGAAAGAAAACCTGGAAGAATCCAGGCACTGTGTTTCTGGATTATCATGTCTATGAAGAAGATATCAATATTTCAAGCAACTGGGAGGTCTTCTTAGAAATACTTGATGGTAATGATATAGTGTCAAGAGAAAGCAAAAGAGATTTTTCTTTATAGGACATTGGAAACTATACTTTCCCTTTTCTTCCTTTTTTAAAAGACTGTTGCTGACATTTTAATGGAATTTTGTTAGGGAAAAGAAATGGATGCAAAAAGAATTAAGAATAACAAAGCCCCCATGAAGCTGGGGGTAATCGTGCAAGTGCAGATTTCCTGTGGCTGTGTGTGCTAAAGGTCTAATAACAGTACTTTGGCAGCTGTGTTCAATTCTGGTGTTTTTAATTTTTAACAGAATTGTGCCAATGCATGCCAAATGACCATGGGAGGTTCAGGAGGCCTGTAGATTTCTGTGGACATATGTATCAGCTCACACTGCAATTAAAACTTTAGTTTTAAATATTTTTTGATTAGATTTAGCTGATTGCTCTACTGTTTCTCTACTGAGTAGCTCTTGGAGATATAACTTTAGACCACTACAGCCTCACTAGTTAGTAGACATGCCAAATTAGAGATTACAGGGCTTCCAGTGTTCTGTAATAGTTTGTAGAACTCTAGCTCTGCCCAAAAGGTGCTACTTTAATCCAGTTGTAGAAGATGCAGCTTGATCCCACTATAATGTGTGGAAATTGAATTGTATGTACCCACTGCTACCCCAGAGCAGCAGGTACTTTGTTCTAACAAAGAGTGTCAAGGCAACTGCTATACGTCTGGGTTTGCATCGTCATTGCTTTCATCTTTGCTGTCAGTATTTAGCTGAAGAACTTAGGCAGGTAACTGTAAATTATTCTAAATTGCATTTATTTGAATTTCTTAGCGTAATAGGTTCACATCACACTGTTGCAGACATATTTAAATCAGTTATTCTCTGGCTCTGAAGAAAATTTGTGTAATTGCTTCAGACTTGAAATAAATGCCAAGAAGCACTAGGTGACTATCTTCACTTCACACAATGGGTTAGTGTTGAAAGGTGGCACAAATGTAGTCACAGGCAAGGCCGCAGAAGGTATTTAGGGAAAAGCTTACAGAATGGTGATAGTTTCATGCAAAACAAGCATGTAAAGGTAGACAAATGTTAAGCCACAAGTTCTGCATGCTGAATTATAAAACTATAGACTAATTGGAAATATGAATAAAATCATCCCTTTGATATCACTTCTGCTTATCTAATTGTAATATAAACAGTATTACTCAATCAGGCAGCGAGAGCTGGTACCTGAAACTGATACAAAAAGGCTGGAGGCAGCACATACTGAAACTCTGGAAGGTGGTGGGTGTAGCACAGGTTTTAATAACAAGTGTGGAGTTAGTGTGGGAAATTTGGAAGTCAAACAGGGAAAGCTTCTTTTGGTAAAGAAAGTAAAGCACATGAATAAATACCAGATTGCTGAGGAAGGCCTCATGCAAATGTCAGACCTGGAGGTCAGCCTCTGATTAGATGGATGGATATTGTATGGATAACCAGGCTGGGTGTGATGGAGAACTGTGCCCAAAAGAAGAGCAAATGGCATGGCTTCTAGGAGATTCTGCCTATGAAAAAGTCTTTGAAAGGAGCTGACAACAGAGAAGTTCAGCTAAATTCTAGTTCCTTTCCCCTCCCCTTTTTTTCAAGTGAGCTACTTGCACCACACTTACTCTGTTACTTAGTGCATGTATGTATCTGTAGGGAAGTCTTTGATATTAGTGTGTAAGCCATGGAAAACCCCTAATTTAAAATAAGAGTATTTTGTGATGTTAATACAATAAATTTCCTTTTTCTTTGCTAGGAGTAGAAAAAATGAAATCCATGTCACAACTTGCTGTTCTCTCGAGACGATGGAGGCCATCAGAGATGAAACTCGATTCTTTCCAGGAAGTAGTACTAGAAAGCAGCAGTGTTGAAGAATTAAAAGAGAAGGTAAAATGTGTAACACAATGGAAGTTTCTTGTGGTGACCAAGAGCCTTACTAATGTCCTCTATGGGGAAGCACAAAGGTGTTATAGCTGCAAAATCTTGTTGCATGGTGATTATTTTTTTCCCCAAGAATAATAATCTATCCCATCCTATTACCAAAACCACTTGAATTATCAGCTTTACTTCTTAATTTCACATGATGGTCTGTTATGAAAGTATTCAGGTGAATGTACACCAAAGAAAGTCACATTTTGATGTTTAAGCAGCCTAATATTACCTGTGTCCCTTATCCTTGAAAAACACATGTGAAAGAAAAGCTAAGTTATTGTCACTGTGTGTTTTTTCAAGCTAATATTTTTATTCCAAAATAAAAAAGCTTTCAGCCTCTTCATATTCGAATTTGAGAGCTGCTCAGGGGTGGTGTTACTTTACTGAGTGGATTGAACTGTGTTTTGGTTGGAAAGAAATATGGCTGGGGTGTGGTTTAGTTTTACTTAAGGCTGGAACCCTCTAACAGGTAAGCAGATATGTGCCATCCTAGCAGAAATCTAGAGTAGGAGTGTCTCCTATTGAAACTATTTAGTTAATCCAGTAAATTATAGGGTTCCACTCCTGGTGAAATGTTTATTTGTATGTGGCAATACCCAGATGTTAGAAGGCCACTTTGATGATGAGGGCAGCAAAAATGCTGGTATCAGTGGACACTGAGCATTGGTAAGTTAGAAGAGGTTACTGTGTGTACACAGATTAAGCTATGGACTGGTTTCTTATATTCTTTAGGTAGAAATGAAGTTATGACTGCAGGGTCTTGCATGCAGCCTTCAAGATTTCCTCCTCACTTGTATCTGAAGAAAGAGTTGGCTGTGTTTGTTTTCTTAGGAATTGATGTGCAGGGAGCAATTTTAGCAGCATTTGCTCCAAGAGGCCCTAATTGTTTTACTCCTACCAATAGGAAGAGAAATTTGCATGTGAGACATGTGCAGGGCTAATACATTTGAGTTTGTCTGGCTTTTGTCAGCATTTTTTATTTATGCTAGTTTCCTACTGAAGGCTGACTGATGAACCTGAGGGTTTAACATGAGGCAGTTGATCTCTTTGTATCTCAGAACGTGGATGTTATTAATTGTTTTAATGAACTTTTTTTGTCTCCCCTTCAGTATTAAGAGAAGTGTGATGAAATACTATCACAGCAGGCATCACTTGTGACACACACTGGTAACTTCAGAAATGTTAAAAATGTGGACTCTGTCACTGTAATTTTGTACTGATGCTTTAGATCATTGGAGGGCTTTCATATACTTTATTGACTTCCAGATTTGGCAGGCCCATTGACTTTCTGTAGACACTGTGTAATGTTGTTTTGGAATTGTATTAAACCCACCATTTCTCTTCACTTTACAGCTGAGTGAAATAAGTGGAATACCTTTAGAAAACATAGAATTTGCAAAGGTAAGTAAGATTCTGTGTATTTTTACTTTCTAATGGCACAGATGTGTGATTGTGAGTTTTATTGTATTCACTAAGTAATTTTTTTTTCTCAGGGTAGAGGAACCTTTCCATGTGACATTTCCATACTAGAGATTCACCAAGACTTGGACTGGAATCCTAAAGTATCTACATTGAATGTCTGGCCTCTGTACATCTGTGATGATGGTGCAGTAATATTTTATAGGTATGTATTTCATTACATTATAATAAACCATGCAAAGAAAGCTGTGTGTAAGATCTGAGGAGTGATGATTACGACAGGAACATAAAATACTCTTCTGTTACCATAAACAGAGGAGGGTTTAAAACATTCAGCTGAAATATTTGTGCTCCTCAGCTTCCTAAAAACCTATTAATTAACTTTAGGAAAACAAGCACTGCACCCTTTTACTCAATCCTCCCTCCCAAACCACTGAAAATATTTTGCTGAATGCAAAACTAGTTGCTCTGTTTGTGTGTGTGTGTGTGTGTATTTAATATCTTAAAATATCCTTTGTGGAGTTTGTGAATGTCTTGCTGTATGTTTTGGAGAGCAAGGATTTTATTTTCTGAGTTTATTCCTTTGAGAAATTAGTATGGCTTATTTGGAAAAAAGGCTATTAGGATAAAAATTCTGTTAAAGGTGAAAAACATTGATCAGCTGGTGGCAGTAGCCCCAAGGTGGGATTTGAAGACTGAGAGCTTGAATATTGTCATTCTTCTAAACTTGGTGGATGTGGCAACCTCATTGCTTCTGTGGTATTTTTCATGATTGTGTGTGAGTTGTTGGGGAAACAGCTGGTTGATGATGTGCTGGTCTGGATGAAAATTATCTGGGAGAACATGTGGTAGCTTCTCATAGGGGCTGGCTGACACACTGCTCCCAGCTGTTGGCACCGAGTGCAAATACAGAGCAGAACCAGAGCTGTCTCTAAAGAATAGGAGTTAGGGAGATGGAGGAGTACGGGCTTGTTTCTTCCCCTGGGTGAATGTGGCTGCTGGAAAAGCAGGTTTAGACAGATTGTTGGTTTCTGCAGAAGAGGGAAACAATCCCTAAGAACTATCATGCTTAGTCATGGTTTTAATAAGGTACTCCAAGTGAAAAAAAAAAAAAAGGCAGAAATCTAATTACGGTTACTGTATTGATCTGAACTTTAACATGTTTACATTACATGTTTACATTTTAGGGATAAAACTGAAGAACTAATGGAATTAACAGATGAGCAAAGAAATGAACTGATGAAAAAAGAAAGCAGCAGACTCCAGAAAACTGGACACCGGGTAACCTACTCTCCCCGTAAAGAAAAAGCACTGAAAATTTATCTGGATGGAGCACCAAATAAAGATTTGACTCAAGACTGATACTTGCTATAGCATTTTCCCTGGGGAATTTTTTTTGTTTCCAATAAAAAGGTTCACTACTACTGTGTAGTGCCGTTACGGCAGGACATTCATTAGGTGTAAAGCGCTGACACCAGCAGCGGGCGGGCGGTGACCCGCCGGCAGCGCAGGGCCCCGCCAGGTCACTGCTTGACTTGGAATCATGTTGTGCACTATAGTCAAATGTACTGTAAAGCTAAAAGGGATGTGCAAATAAAAGATTAGAACTAAAAAAAAAAAAGTGGGCGGGGAGGGAATAGAGTGGAAATTTTTTGAGGACAGTGTGCACATAGTAGCTAGTGAAACTAGCCTCAAACAGGATACTCATAGCTTAATAATAAAGCTGTGCAAAGGCCATGAAAGAATCCTTTTCTCTGTTTGTTTCACTGATACACGCATTACCTCATCAGAGAGTCGGAAGTAAACGTTGACACATTGGTTCTAGAAGAGCGGCAGAAAAGCGCCAGAGGTGGAAGTGCTGCAAGTGCAAGGTTTTATAATATTCTTCCATAAAACAGGTGGTCTGAGAGGTGTCTGCAGAAAGCTGCCAGCAGGCGCTGTTTGTTTGCAGAAGTGCTGTTTGTAAGGTAAATTGGGGTTTTTTTAATAGGTTACGGAAGCCGATGAGCAGCTCTAGTGTATTGCGTTCGATGTGTAAATAAAATCTGCTCTATCCATTCACCAGAACTGCAGTTCAGCTATTTACCATGCTATTTCTTTTCACATATCAACATTCATTGTGTACATTTGGAAGTATAGTTGCCTATTTAAATTTGTATTCATTTTATGTTTGATGATGCTGGGTACTTTAGGGTTGTACTTCCCCTTGTTAATTAAGTTTTTGTTTTGTTCCGCTACTTTTTGTACATTTTGTTTAAGACTATGACAAGTTTGGATCTTCTCCACCCGCTGAAAGTCAGTTTATTATTCCCAGAGTTGATTCCATAGCTATATGTAGTCAGATATTGGGGCAACCTCTAACACCTCAACGTACAAACTTAGTAGTTCAGGCTGTGGTGCAAAGACTGATGCAGTCAACATGATTTCATTGCAAAGCCTAGGAACAGCAATTTCTTGCTTTGGTCCATAAAGATCAATAGAGAACAATTCTCCATAGTTTTTGGGAAAAGCCACCTAATTTATAACAATCAAAAAGATTTTGGTAAACTTTTTCATGCCAGATGCTGTTTACAACAATGAACATGCCAATAAAACATTTGTTCATTCTGTTATTTTAATCATTAAATGCTGTGTTTTTTATTTTAAAAAATATGGAATTATTTCATGGAAATACAGACTTTCCCAAGGCAGTGCTGGAATTGTAAGGCTGTATGTTTGTGTGTATGTGCACAGCCCCCCATGTACAGAGTGTTACAGGAAGTGGTTTATAGCTTGTCTGCTTCTCTTGTTTAAGTTCCCTCCCATTTTTTCTTCCACTGTGAGTTTCCTTTTTCAGAATTCAATTTCTCACCAGTGAAACTTTCAAGTTCCAGATATGACTGGCAGCTGATTTCTGCTGCAGAAGGAAAAGGATTTTCAACAAGTGAGCCTTCAGATCGTCCTTGCATGCGGGCCCACAGCAACCTAAAAATCCTGAGGAATCTGGCAGCTTGAGAACCAGGCACTGCACAGATGAACTCCCTCTGCTGCTTGTCCTGTGCTGCCCCTTGCCCAATGTAAGTGAGGTGGAAGTGGGGGCAAAGGGAGCAGAGAGGGAGCACCATCCCCTAGGCAGGGTATGTCATTAAACTGCCCTTTACCATTTATACAGACTGCTGAAGGATCCTTGGAGCTTTTGAAGAGAGGCAAAAAATTACCTATCAAATGGATCATGAATTTTCCTCAAAGACATTTGGAGAGGAAAAAATCTAGAGATGAGATCTAGGGATTGCAGCACCAAGAACTTGAAGGGAGAGTAATACTATCCTTTAGAGGGCAGTATTTACAGACAATTACTGCTCTCTTGGTTTTTTTTTAAATGGATTTAATTCTCTATCTTTGTATAGATGGGCTGTCTCTAAAGTACAGTAATTTTATTAGGGATAGGAAGGAGAGGTTCATTCAGTGAACTCTTGAGAGCAGGTGCCTGGGTGTATGTGTTGGTGTGTGAATTGGTTGTAGAATCCTTAAACTGAAAGACTGTTCTGATGAAATGCCCTCGTGTTCATAATGATAATGATTATTAACATTAATTCTGGTATCCAAGGAATTTATTGAAATGCTTTCATAGAGCAGAAGTGGTGAAAGATGTGCAGGCTGGTAGCACAGTCTTCTGGCTGCTCCTGTTGGTGCTCTACTGTTCCAAATTAGAGATAAGTAGGAGGGATTATTTGGGAAGAAGCACCATGAAAAGTTATTTGGCTGGAACCTCATGTCATGTTTTCCCATGTGGAATAACAGATGGTGAAATCTGTACCCCAGAACACCATTAATATAGTGGAAGAGCCATTGAAGCAAACTGGTGAGACAGCTGGGAGCTGAGGAGTTTGGTGGATTGGATTTTACTCGTGACTTGCCATCAGTTTCCTAATGACCTCTTAAAGATGGTCACAACAAGCACATCTTGTAACATGCAGAGATTTATGCCCATGAAGTGTATTAAAAGCATAAACCATTCCTCAAAGGTTGCTCTCTGGGTGTCTCTAAGTGCAAGAAGCTATTTCAGTTGTCTTACTGCTAAACTGAAGTAAGGAATTGATGTTCACTGCCCCTGCGTCTCACAAAGGGCAGGTGATGATGGATTGTAGCCAACAGGTCCTTAAACATCCCCCAAGAAGGAAAGTTCATGTGGTGCAGAGAGCTCTGTGACACTGTGACACCCATAATCTGGATGTTGCAGCTTCACTGACCATATTTTCTAATGGCAAAATAAAAAATTCCATAAAATCAACAACTACAACAGTTCAAAGTAGATGGTTCATACTCAAAAGTCACTTAAAATTATTTATGCTTTATGTATATTTTTTCATAAGTACTAATAAGTTTATTTCTGATGTACACGGGGAAAGAACTAATCCAGAAGAAACACTGATACGGTTCTCATTTGACAAAAGGTTTGGTCCAAGGATTTAATGAATTCAACAGTAATTGGAACATGCAGGTTTGGTGCACAGAGAAGGATTTTCATTGAAGACCTTGTTTATTGCACTTCTATCCAGCAGTGTGTGTTTAGGGCTTATATAAGCAAGACACTAGACAAAAAAAATTCTAAAAATGGCTAACTAAACTGCCTGGTGCTTGGATTTTAAATTTCATCTCCCAAAACCAGGTCCTGAGCTGAGTCAGGCTCAGGCTTCAAACCAGCTTGGGCCTCCAGACTTTCTAATTCTCTACGCACTTCCTGAATGACACTGCTTTCTTCATAATCAGAGAGAATATCTCTGGGGATTAAGCTGAGAAATGGCATCTCGTCCATGATTAAGGGATCTTCTTTTTCATTATTCCGGGTTTCATTGGCAGACACTTCACACACAGACACAGGGCTGTGGCTGTTGGAAAAAGACACATCTGGTCATACAGCACATCATTTTGTGTTCTGCTGGTTTCTTTATATAGTTCCCTCCCCACCTGAAAACACGTTAAATGCATAACAGATCTATCCTAGCTGATTCCATGAAGATCTTGACAGCTGGAGAGTTAAAGATGAGATTTCCACATACAGAGCTAGAACAGATCGGAGCAGCACAGAAATGTTTGATCCTGGGACACAAGGTGGCAGTGGCCCTCAGCACAGCCTGGCCCTTCTGCGGGCTCTGAGGGTGACTAGACCTTGCTGTTCATGTCATAATACTGAGTTAAGAAACGTGGTCATCCAGCTTAAGAGGAAAACTGAGCTTTATGTATTTGGTTCTACACAGGGCAGTGTAATCACTACAGTTGCTGCTCTCTCTGTTTTGTGAAGCCACTTTGAAAAGGGGCTTCACTTGCCTGCAAAGAAACATCCCACATTTTTTGCAGCAACCATGAAAGGGAAAGGGATGATTTATAGTTGTAGTCAGGAGGTAGGGGAACAGAACTTGATTATGGTTCCTCTGCACTGCAGGGGATGGAACTGGGCTAGAGGTCCATGTCAGGTGAGCACTACTTGTGCCAGGCACCCCTCAGCAACTACTGAAAGCTGCACCCTCTTCCAATGGAAACAGCGTAAATGAACTAAAAATGTTCCTGAAGGCTGTTTTGTGTATATTTTGAATTCTTTTGCTCTCTAGGAGTTCCATTTGTGCACACACTATCCCTGTGTTCTCTTTGGTATAATCTAATAGTTTCAGTGTTTATCATTCGCTTGTAATATTTAGCCGAAGGCCATTTCAAGCAGAGATGGACTGTTTCTTTTATTTAAAAAATGTTATCAGAATCTTAAAATTCAGATTAAAAGTTCTTTTGACTATAGCTGGACAGTTCAGTTATATTCACAACCTAGGTAATTTCTGTGTTTATATATTCTAGTCTGAAATGTCTTTCTTCTAACTAGACATGACATTTGCTGACAGACCTTCCCTGAGGTTAATGGCACATTAACTAGAATGTTGGTGCTGAAAGGATGGGATCAACTCTGCTTGTTTCCTTAGATGACACTTATGAAACAAAATGTTACCCAATTCCTTTTCATGCATGAAAAAATGTAGAAGGAGTTGGACACAGAGGAGAGAAATATTAATCTATATCTCTATCCCAGCTATGCTGTCTTGTTGGAAGTTAATATGATGGTGGTAGGGTAGGAAAAAAATTGGAGAATTTCATAGAAAACATGTAAGTTTTCTAAAAATGCTTTTAGTGCAAAACTGAAATGATCTCACTTCTCCCAGTGAAACTGCTGATTATGCAAATAACTGTCCTTTTAGAGAATGATTGAAGGCATTATCTTTGCAAAGTTTTAACTTCAAGCAGAAAACAGCCTGCTTCCTATTTGGTGAAACTCAATGGTAGTGAAGAAGTCCACACAGTTTGAAGTGTTTCAAATCTGAGAGCAGATCATAAGTTAGTGGTAGAGAGACTGGCACCTTGGGTTAGTTTGAAATTGGGGGAATGCACAAATGAAAAGAGATTAATTTTTTTTCTTCAACACGTGCCCGTCTGTAAAGCTGATCAGTAGTGCAGGAAATACTGCATGTATTTAAAATATCTTTCATGTGTTTTACATATGAAAGCAAGGAAAACATCTAACAGAAACTCAGCCTAACATAGAAAGTTGGTGGACAAAGCTGTATGCAGAGGATTAAATTGAAATGATACATCTCAACAGCTGTTAGTACTGACTGATTAAAAAGCAGTAACAGCCTGATTAACTCACAGCCTTAATTCACATGGGATTAATGTGTTGCCAAACTCAATTAGGCACATCTGTGTGGGACAAGGCAGAAAATTTCAATGCTACTGATTAGAAAAGTTGTTAAAACATTTTCTAGTGAGGCAGACTCTGCAAGTTCTGTAGCTATTTACCACAGAGATAGACCCCTCCAAATGTTTAAGCAGGTTGTTTGCCCAGGTTGGATCTTTACCTCTGAGGCTGGCAGATCAAGCCACTTGCACATGGGCACTGCTCGAGTACTCCGTCGGGTTCCAGGTCCCAGGTGATGAGGTTGAGGAGCCTGTTGGAAGGGTCATGGCAGGGTTCCCCCTCCTCGGGTAAGGGCGTGCACACAGGGAACAGCAGCTCTGGGTGCCAAAGGGAAGGCACTTGTGAGAAGTCCGTAGCTGTCTGCTAAACTGAGATGACCTCGTCTCTAAAGTGTGTATGCATGATATAAAAAGACGGAACTGAACCCTTTTTGAAGTCCCCTTACAAATAAGGGAGCCATAACTTAATGTTTTTTCCACTAGGTGGGAGTAAGACATTTGAGGTTTATGTTCAATGAGCAAGATCAACTCCTGCTCTTCCCAAAGAGAATGAGTGGCAAAGACAGCAGTACTGCACAACACCGTCCCTTGGAGATTCCAAAGATTATTATAAACCCAAGAAAATATTACAGTGAATCCTTTGCAATGTGTAGCATTAATGGTTTAAAATCTGAATAGAGAAATACCTCTGTATTTTAGAACTCTTTAGTTTTGCTATTTCTTTGCAGAGGTTACAAATATACAGAGCAACTGTTCAGAGACTAAATAATGAGGTGAAAAGAACTACAACTCAGACATTTAATTTATAACAGTAATATTGCTACACACAAAGCTGTCTGATGGCATTTGGGGCTTGGCACCCTTGTTTTTGCACAGAGGTGAATTTCAACCTGTGTAAGAAATTATTTTAGAAGGCTACATCCTCTGAGTGTCCTGATGCTAGTAATTTATAGTGTCAGTCTGGAATTCAGATTTCCAGATGTTCCTATCCAACCTCCCTTCCTCCTCTTGTCTTCATTCTCCTCATATGGCAGAATAAAATATGAGAGGAATTCAAAATTTAGGTTTTTAAAAGAGACTTGGTCAAAATACACGTGTGTGTGTGTGTGTGTGTATACACATACATGCTTCAATGTATATGACCTATCAGTTCCCAATTTCAAAACAGATTATATATTAAACAGTGAAAACTCCATAGTTTACTACTATTTTTATATAAAAAATACACATCTTTATCAGGACAACCTTTTGCAACACTCTGGTGACGAAGAAATGCCTTGAAGTAGACAGGCCTAACCTGAAAAACCCTGCTAAAGTACACAACCATAGAGAATAAAAATTCATTGCTATTAATCAATAGCTCTATTTTAAGTTCTAATAAGTGTATTCTATCCATTTCCATCAATATTCTTACCTATTGATTTATATATGCATATATATATATTAAATATGTTTTTTTCTCTATAACTATATATCTGTTGTTCCTTCCTGAGTTACAGGTTTGTACTAAATTTCTAGTCAAGATCCAAAGAGCAGCCTGGTGCTACTAACACCAATGGGATGCATATAATTTACTCATCTCTGCAGCATAAGCAGATTGAGAGTCCTGCATAGTGAAAGTAATAGGCATGTATTTAAAAGTGCTCTTCTTGTCTTATTTCAGAATCAGAGTACAAAGAAACATCTGACAGAGCTTGGCAAAACCTGTAAATGCTTTAAGTAGAACTTGATGAAAGGAGAAAAAACTGCCCCAGCCAAAACTTCAGTAACATTGAAGGTCCACTATGTAATAGTCAAAATCAGCATGGGAAAGCTGAGCATCTCCTTGGTTTTCCTGAAATGCCCTGGCAGCCTGATCCACCAGCAAGCCGACAGTGGGACAGGCACCCCAACCATCAATGCAGGTACAAGGTCACATCTTGCTCATAGCAAGAACCAGGAAGAAAGCTAGAGAAGTATCTACCTGGTGTAGGGAGATGGTTGGAATTGTGTCCTGTCACTACAAAATTAAGGAGAATTATGAAAAATGCAGTGAGAAACTAGTGGGTATAAAATAGTAGAAGAAACTGGACCCTAACCAGACAGGATTTGAGATTAATTTCAGGTCTGAGACCTTCTCCTCCTGTCCTCCCTTCTGTAAATCAAGTTTCACATTCTCATGTGGAGCAGCAACATAATCTGAGACATCATTCCTCAGTGTATCTTGGCTGTCTGGTCAGCATTGCACAGTGTGGTGCCCTGGAAGGCGCACATAAAACTCAGAGTATGAAATGTATCTGCAGTCTGATTCTGATAGTCTGCTTGCTGATAGGAAGGAGAAGCCACTTTCTGTAATCTCATAATTTCTCCTGTATATTTTTAATTCTCTTATTTTTGCTCTATTGGGTGAAAATTTGACAACAGAGCTCTGCTACTTTTAAATGTGTAAGACTCCCCTTTAGAAACATAAGGTTTTGTGCTTCTCATGCTGGTCTCACATCTAGTGTGCAATAGGCTTTTCTTTCACCATTGTGCACCCCTATCAGACTGTTTCTCACTCCTAATTCTATCAAAGTTTTATAATGAAGTTATAGGTGAAGTTACATAAAGGGAGAATGACCTAATGATTCTGTAGTGATTTAGCAACTTCCCCTGAGCAAAAGAGGGGATATATTATATATTATAGTGTGATGAAATGAACAGGATAAGCCCCTCTGTACCTTTCTGAAAAGCACAGCACATTCCAGGGTTGCAGTCGTGTTGGTTCTCACAGATGGTGCCGTTCTCTCCTTTTGAAGTGGATTTCCTGCACTCCCCCCAAACGCAAAGCTGGTCTCCGCAGCATTCAACGTCCCGTGAGCAGGGCTTGCAAACGGAAAAAACATGAGAAAATTGTCACTTCAGCACTAATTGCTTATATCACAGACAGCTAAACATAGAATTAACCCCAGTTCTGAAGACAACTGCATAGATGTGCTTTTAAGATATGTGTGTCATATTCCCACTGTTAAACAGAATTGCTTGGGGTTCTCCATTTAAGCACAGAACTTTTTGCCAGACAGGAACCTCCACACTACAGTAACAGCACCCCTTCTACACTAACATACTCCCAATACTACAAGACCTGAATTCTTATTTTAGAGCTCCATCCAGCCTGGCCTTGAACACTCCCAGGGATGGGGCATCCACAACTTCTCTCAGCAACTTGTTCCAGTGCCTCACCACCCTCACAGTAAAGAATTTTTTCCTACTATGTAACCTAAACCTGCCTTCTGTCAGTTGGAAGTCATTCCCCCTTGTTCTCTCACTACATGCCCTTGTAAAAAGTCCCTCTTCAGCTATCCTGTAGTCCCTTTAGGTACTGGAGGACTGCTCTAAGTTCTCACTGGAGCCTTCCCTTCTGCAATCAAGGGAAATAAAAATTAAGAAATGGAACGTTATTGATGGAAAACATTACTGATTTTTTTTTCCATTGCTAAATAGAGTCAGGAAATTACAAGTTGTTCAGAAGGATTGTTTTCAAAGAGCACAGCAAAAACATCTTACTAAAATCCATTTGCAGTTGTAATAAGAACCAGATCTCATTGGTAACCAAGAATCTTTGAAAAAAATCCCTGAAAAAAATCTCTTTGAAAAGCAGAAATGCAAACCTCTAGCTAAAGATAGCTTTGAGTGACGACTGCCCCAGCGTTTCAACCACACACCTAATAAATCAACCTAATAAAAAGGGTGTGTCACATTGTTCCTTTCTTTAGGTAGTTTGATTAACATCTTAGAGATTCCTAGCAGGTCAGTGTTTTAACAGCTTTTTCCTGCCTATGTTAAGCCCTGTCTGGGCAGCCATACAAAATCTAAATTTCTTTTCCAGAAAATCCCACAGGAAGTGCTTAACACAAGGCAAGGAGTAGGACTCCACTGGTATTATTAAGACCTGCTAATTAGGGAGAAAAGTGCTTTGTAATTGTGGGGGTTCTAGATCAGGGAATTGATCCCACCTCCTTCAGTCTGAACTCACTTTACAACAGAAGTGTAGCAAGCACCCCATTTTTACTTTCTTTATCCTACAAGTGTTCTGCTGAGGACTGAAAAGAAAAGGTGGGATTACAGGGGGCATAGGTGAGGGGTATCCTGATCTTGATTTTTAATTATTCCATGTTAACGTGAAAAATTATCAGTTTAACATTTTCAAAAATATGAAGAATAAACTTTCTCAATGACACACATAGGACATTTTCAGGACTTTAAGCAAGCAGTCAGTCCACTGAAGTCAATAGAGCTCCCTGAAGTTATCAAGATAACTATTTAAATCATTTCAGGAACAGCTTTTAGGTTATAACAATCCTACTGACTACATGACTTTACAGCAACATTTAGTTGCTTGTATTCTGGACTGTCTGCAAATGCTTTGAGGAATGAATTTGTTTTACAAAAGGCCATCAGCAGAACTTAGCTGAAAAGGGACAGTCAAATAAAAGGGCTTTTTCGACAGGCTGCTTCCAAACTGGATTTTGACCACAGAAAAAGCCTGAACTTCTCAGGCATCTGTCCCTTAAAGAAGATAATCTAATCATAGCTACTATTAAGAACATCTATCTTGTAGCTCAAAAGACAGAAACTGGCTGCGTCCTGAGATTCACAGATTCAAATAACGTGAGAGGAGCCTGTACAGTCCCCACTGCACTACAGCATTGTACAGTCTGTCAGTGAAGGGAAGAGGGCAGCCTGCTGCAATTCCCTTTGTGAATCCAGAGCTGGAAACAACCAACTGTCAGCTGAGCCTTAGGAGATGCCACAGTATTTCCTCTTTGCCCGTTCCACTGGCAACCTGCAATGTGTTAGTTTACACTGTCCTTAGGCCACCCAACAAGGCAAGCTTGAGTCAGGAGGAGCTTAGGGTGGATTCTGGAGCATACAAGAACAGAATCCTTAAAGCTTAGTTTTGTTAACAGCCAGGAAGACCACACACAACCCAAAAAACTCCACACACTCATTTTTTTACCCTCATGCAGAAAGCTTTGCCGCTTCTTTTCTATCAATTTCGGCTTGTTGACATTAGCAACAATAACACTGAGTTTCTACAGGTCACACAAAATCACACCTCATTCAGGACTTACTGTTTGCTGGGTTTTGCAGAGCTGACATTTGTATTCAAAGGTGGAGAACTGGCAATATTTCCCCGTTTCACAGTCTTCATCAATGATACACTCCTGAAGAAAAGGATAAGAGTGAAATTTGCCACAGTGTGACTGAAATCTGTCTCTCTTCTTGAAATACCAGAAGCTCTTGATTGATTCTATTTCATACTTGGGAACCAAGAAAAAAAAAGCTTGCTTCAATTCTTCGTACAGCCACAGCTCTGTAACACACCAGTGTTATCTAAATACTCTGGCCTCAAATTGTTAGGTGGCTTCACTTTTTATATACATATTAATTCCAGGAACCTCAAGAGAAGATATTATCTAGTTCTGCAGACTTTGTGTGCTTTTGTTGTTTGAGGCTTCCTTTTTTTTTTGA
>JAWWLV010000179.1:5037129-5056660 GCA_035041135.1 Platyrinchus mystaceus
GAACCTCAAGAGAAGATATTATCTAGTTCTGCAGACTTTGTGTGCTTTTGTTGTTTGAGGCTTCCTTTTTTTTTTGATGGGGGGGGAGGGCACTGAAGTAATTTGTATTAAATCTGTTGTATTTGAGTACAGTTGTGATTTATTACTTGTTGGTTGTTTTTTCAGAGGGGGGACAAGACCAAAGGAAAGAGGCTACACTACTGCAGCCACAGCAACCAGGAGTATCTTTATGCTCTGTGGGAGACCCTTCTGCATGAACTTTCTTGATCTGAGGCCACGAAGCTGTAAGCTGCCCTTCCTCCTCTTCCCCAGCAATATCAGTGCTGGCATCAGAAACTCTCCAGCATGCTCAGCTTCACTAAACCAGTAAGGACCTCCCTAAGGGAAAAGGGGAATGTGTTTGCTTTTCCTTTTAACTGTTCTTCTGCTCCCCTTTCAAGGGGCACAAATTCTTCTCAGGCAGCCTCTGCAGTGCCTGAGTATTTTTGTCAGCAATTATTTCTATGCTGAAAAATGCAGTTCTTCCTTCTCCAGGACTGGTAATGTTCAATATCCCCGGGGCATCGTGGTAGCAGCAGCGCTACTGCACAGCCAACACTTGTGGGAAGCACGGATGTAACACACCATTGGATTTCCTTTTCTTGGCTGTTGGCATGTCTCTCACATACCTGTGACCATAGCCCATCACCTGCAACGTCACAGCTGCAAATGTCTAAATACTTACATATGTAAATTTTAAATCCTTCCTTTAATTTAATTTTAATATTGCAAAACACACAGGAGCAGATTCTCAGCTGGCATCTTCCTGCTCTCAGCGGGAGTAATCTACATTTAGTAACGTAAGATTGACAAGTACTAAAGAGTCCCAAACATCCTAGGGAAAAACAGCCCCACATTCCCTAGTGCATCAGCCTTTGCTACCCAGCCTGGACTCCAGGATAGGCCTCAAGCCTGCAAAGGTGCCTGAGCATGTCTGGCATTTCAAACCTGGGATCATTTCACGGCCTGAACAGAAGTGTTCCTGGGAGAGGGACACCTGAGTCTGAATCAGAATCACAAACTCAGACTGCAGTTTCCTCACCCAGAGGTCCTACAGGCATTGTGGAAGAGGCAGCTCCCCTTTCATTCCTGCTGCACAGGATGAATATACAAACTGGTCAGGAATTCCTCCCAGAACACCACTCTGCAGGCATGGCAGTGAGGGTAATACAGAGAGTAAGTGTGCAAGTCTGTGTACCCCTCATCTGCCTGGTTCACAGGGAGGACCTGTTTTCTCTTCCCATCTAAATGTTACCTCCTCCAAATCGTGTGATTAACCTTGTTCTCTAAAATGTTTTGTTGGGGTTTTTTTCAGACTGGAAACAATCTAGTCAATAGAAAAATAAATCATAGCACCGTTCTGAGTCACCTGTACCCCATCATTGCTTTGTACCATCCATCATAAGGTTGATGTTATTTTTTAGCTATTAGTCAAGAAGGAAAGGAAAGGAAAGGAAGGGAAAAGGGAAAGAAAAAGGGAAAGGAAAGGGAAGGAAATGACACAAAAATCCCTGAATTCTCTGAAATAACTACTTCACTGCTCTTTGGCAGATATTAATCTCACTTGCTGGAGCAGATCAACTGTCATCTGTTTACCTGTATTGAAACTTTCCACTAAGCTTTTAATTTTCTTCAGATCTTCTCCAGATTAAACTTAATGGAGGCTTCTTGCCCTGTGTGAGGCAGGGCTGCTCTGCACAAACAGCAGTGCCTTGTCTAAATTACCCATTTTGCCACCTTAGATGTTTGCAAGCAGTTCGATTACCCAGAACATAGAACAGAAGCCAAACACAGCCTAGGGCCTGATTATTTTCAAGTCAATGACTGGATATTCAGGTTACGTTTATAATTCAGAAGCCATTTTAGCTATTTTAAGAAATTAGTATTACCAGGTCTATGCTGCTATAAATTATCATAATGTTTTCAGCTTCATTATTCCAGTACTGTCTGTGTTCTGCTTTTTTTACTTTTCTATTGCTACATAATCCATTGGATCAAAATCCAAATATCCAAATGTTATATAGCATGCTGGAGGTTTTGTGGTTCCAAGCAAGCAGTCAGCCACTTCTCTTCAGCAGCCATGCTCTTTTGGGCCACTTTTCTGTTTGTAGCTTTGTCAGCTTCTGTTATGAATCCCTCTGTATAAACCACACTCAGAATAGACTATACTGTTTCATTCCTGTTCCATCCACTTGCAGGCAAACAGCCAGGTCTCGTTGTAGTCAGTTTTTCCAACTGTTCCTCTCCACAAAGGCGAAATCTTGCCACAATTGTTTTTAAGCTCATGGAATAACTCACTCCTAGCTCTAAAACCACTGAACACCAAAGTTGCAGTTCTCCAGTCACTGCCTTCTCCCAGCTAAAAAAAACCTTCTTTTTCCTCACTTACTGACTTGCATCCCACCAGTTCAGACTTCCAGTTTTATGAGGGTTTCCAGTTGGGAAAAATCCCTTCATGGTTTTTTTTCCTGGAGTGGAAAAGGCTTCCTTTCATATACTCTCTGTTTAAAATTTTGTGCCACACTTCAAACTGACTTCCTTCACCCAGGTATTATAATCCATAGTCAATGCAGACCTCAGTAATTCTTACTTGCAGATGTGTAACCATGTATTTTTTTTAATAATTTATTTTTATTTATTTAATCAGGCTACGAATCTTTTATAATCCTGCTTGAGACACAGCAACTGCTGGACAAGGAGCAAATCTGAACATCTTCATCAGTTACAACAGATCCTGAACAATCCATTTTTTCCTGGGATTCTGCAAACTAAGGTATTTCTCAGAATATTTTGTCCTTGCAGAAGCAACTGTGTAAACAGAGGAGAGGGGATGCTGGTTTCTGACGTGCAGCAGAGCATACAAGTTGAGCAGATAGCTCAGATAAAGACAGAATTATCTACACTGATAATGGTGTACATTTCTCTGAAATCCATTCCAATGTTATACCTGTTAATTTAATGTTGCAGCAAAGGGATATGCTAAAGAATAATACAGAGTGAAAGCAGGATTGTCTATTTTTTACTGGGTATACTAGGACCCATAAACAACAGAGGCCAGGACAGAGAATACCATGCTATGTACCTGCAAGGACATACTCAGCATCCTGTGGACTCATAATATTGGACTCTGCAGTGAATATACTGCAACACCTGGAAGCAATCTGGGGGTTAGGATCTGTTCCAGAACCAACAGGGGAAAAAAACCCACCCAACAAAAAACTGAAACTCATGGAAAAGGTTCCTTGTATTATAGACTGCTAAAACAGCAGCTGCTGAAGAAACTTCAGGTTTCTTGTCTCTGGCAGATTATGCCAAGCTATCATTTGCTTTCCTAAAGAATGGTTAGTGTCCACATTTGAGAATAAAAGAGTGACTGATGTTAGTGATAGTCAAGTATGGCAGGACCACAGCTCCCAGAAAAATGAAACAGATGGTGCAGGACTGTACAGGTCAGAACTGGTGTGACAGGTTTTGACACCAGTGCTTCCCTTTGGGCTTTATGTTCACATATACATGGAAAGGCACAGAAGAAAAAAGCCTTCTTTCAGTGTGATGTGTCAGCCTCCATCCTCCAGCCCACAGCATGCCCTTGGCCTGAAGGTATTGCAGGCTATTTTGGCAGACTGTACTGACTGGTGAAATGTAGCCCTCTGTGGTGTGGACCACATCATCCTCTGCCCTTAGAGCACATAAGGATAAAGAAGGAGAAGCAAAGAATTTCTCAGTTCAAGTTCTGGAAGCAGAACTACACAGACAGAGTTAACCTACTTTCACACAGAAACCCACTTTCTTGGGCAGTGTTCATCTGGTTTCTGTACCTCACTATGGTATTAGTCTTAATACTTGTTTTTGCTGGTATATATTGAAATCATGCTCATTTCACTTTGCTCTTTTTCCCCTTAATCCTTAATTAAAACCCTAAGAGTAGACTAGAAAATATGCTCAAGTCTATTCTAGGACTGACTTTCAAAATGGAATAATTTATTTTAATTTCAAAATGGACATTTGATTTGTCTATTCCCTCTCCCCACTCACACTCACCCTACCCCCACATTCTCAAAAAGTCCTTCTTCAAAGACAACTTTAAACAAAACTCTTTCTTCACTAGTCATACCTTCAGCTAATATTTGCCTGTCAGGGAGAGGCAAGTGACTGTCTGGAACGAGCTTTCCTTCTGGGCTCTTTACGTTTTAGTTTGGAACCCAAGAAAGCAGAGAAAGTTGCCATTCATGACTTTATATACAACTTTTCAGTGGTGATTAACCCACCTATCAAAGGCAGACACTGAATATATAGGAGGAGGGAAGGGCATATGGAACAGAAAATGCCCCTGTGAGTGAGGGGCAGCTGTAGTGGAGAGACTCAGCAGCAGTTCTCTGCCAAGATCACTGCTCTGACATGAGAACAGTAAGTGGGATTCAAGTAGAAGAACCCCTTTTCCCCTTGGAAATGCATGGAAGCACCTCTCACAGTCTACAAAAGCTTCTCTGAACAAAGAGCCCCCTTACATGTTTATTAAAAGCTCCTGATGCAAAGCAATTCCCCTTTCAAAAACCTTTGACTAAAATAACACTCCACAAACAGCACCTACAGATCCTTCCCAAGCAGTGCCAGAGCTCACTCAGCTATACCAGGGAGACAATAATTTCAGACATATCTGAAGTGCTTTAGCAAAACCACTGTTCATGTCAGAACTGACATTTCTTAGCAATTGGCACTTCTAAGACCTAACATTTAATTGCATGTTTACATATCCCCTTCTAGGTTTTATTTTAATTTCTACAAGTTGCTTCACATAGGGCTGATCTCCATTATTGCAGCAGATGGCAAAAACTGCTGAGTAGCAAGGAAAAAAAAAAAAAGCATAAAACCTGTTTTATATCCTACACACATTACAAAAATGGCAGAATTACACAGAATGGAATATTGTTTTATGGAAACCACTACGTTAATATGAATTGCAGTAGCACTCCAGTTCCTAATCTCTTACTTGTCTAGACAGGGCACATAATGTATTTGTCTTTAATGAGATATGAATTAATTTGCCTTGAAATACCTCAAAACCTCTGTAATACTTTCCAGCAGTGCAAACCTCGTACTGCTGTCCTGCCAAGCACACAGAACTCATAAAATTGAGAACTACTGTTAAAAAAGACGTACTAAAAAGAGTAGACATGAGTTACAAACTATGGTATGGGTCACAGTGCTATGTGGGAAAGTCAGGTATCTGAGTGGCTGTTCAACCAGAATGTCCCTTCTGAGCTCAAAACTAATAAATAAGAAAACACAAGTGACTCCCCTGGTTTTATCTTTGACTTCTCCATAGAGCTAATCTCAGCTGACTCCTTTTTCTCTGTTTCCCAGAAACATTTTAATTAGAAAAACTTTATTTCTGGCTCTCCACATGCTGCAGCATAAATGGATGCAAAAGATGTCTACGTGACATAGCTGAAGGTGGCCTAAAGGCGCTCGAGCTTGGCTTTAGCCAAAAGCAATATAGCTATGTTAGCCTTAACATGCTGTCAAAAAGCCAAGGGAATTAACTGGGGCAGACTGTGGTCACCCAATAAACTGCTCACCACCAGAGCTGGCACAAGAACTGCATCCCTTTCTACACCATCTGCTGATCCTCACCATACATACAGTGATCCTGTCACTGACCAGACTCCCATGCAGTCAGCGTTCAGTAGCAAAAAGCAATAAATAAAATGTTATCTTATCCAAAGTTTCAAGGAACCGAGACTCCAATGAAAGAAGAAAACACAAAATTAAAAAAAAAAAAAAATGGTTCCTGACAAATGCTCAGAATAATGAGGAAAATGGTGCCTGGATGCTCTCTCAGATCATGTTGTGTTCATGCATGGTCAAAATGTCTGTAAGTCATAACAGTACCACAGAAGGTCACTCTGCAGAAGCACTCATTTCATTTTCTTCCCTCACCCCATATTTTTCCCAGTAATAATGATCTGATCCTGGCAGGATTACAGTCTCTGTAAATGCTCCTGTGTAGGAAACACAGTGCCAAGTACTTATTTCAATCTATTTTGCAACGGTATCAGAGGAGGCACACTAGAAGAACTGTTCAAATTTGGTAGAAAACCCCCACAAATTGTAATCTGACAAGTAATTAACTTAGTATGGAAACTAAGAGCTATCCAAAAGGTCTGTCTCTCTCTCCCTATATATATATATGTCTGAGTATATATATATATATATAGCCATATTTATATATATAAAAGGCTACATATATATAAAAGGCTACATATCACAGGGACTGTCTGCAATATCAGAAGTCTTGTCTCATCCTACACATTTGCTCTAGAGGAGACAGACAGTTTATAACATGGAATTTCTCTTCTCCTACTTGTCAGATGCACCACAGGCAGAGCAGGATGATAGAAATTCTGACAATAATATCTTCCTTCAGGCCTTCTGGAAACTTGGTGCCATGCTATACACTCAGCCCATAATTTTTTTAAATACACAAGGACTATAATCTTCTCTATCCATAATTGGAGAAGGAACATTCTGAAGTTACACCATGTAAGACCCCAACCTAATAGCCATATGCTCCGTGTTTGATTGTTCCATGCTTTTCAGGTAGTGTGAGATAATCAAGTGAGGTCAAAATACTGATGCATGTTTATAAATAAAGTTTCCTAATGATACTGAAACTAACTGTCTTACCAAAGAAGAGCATCTACCCATGGATCTGTTAACTGGAGAACAACAATTTTTCAACCTTTGATAAACAGAAGATGTGTCTAAACACTGGTGGTCTAAAAGCCCTTGGGTTTTTTCCTGAGTGTCTTGAGATCCAGTAACAGTTATGGAACCACTGTAAAATTGTGCTCAGAGCTCCAAAGTGCCAATATTTGTAAGTAGCCAGTAATCACACGAAGATACAGCTTTCATGTAATGATGTTTCCCGGGGGCTGAATTTCAATGCAGGCGGCTCTTTCCTCTACAATTGGCAGCTACAAAGTCTCCATGACTCACCACTAAACTATGTAAATTTTGTAAATCTGTAATACCGAAACAACACAGAGTAGTTGTACACAGCAAGGATGTGAAACAGCTGTGCAAAAAGGAAAACGTTTGAAAACAAGAATTCTGTACCTAATTGCTTGCTGAATTGAAGTAGCACACCATAAAACACCAACCTGTGCCCCATCCCTCACAAAACTTATTTCAAGCCCTGAATCTTACGTGCTTTTTTTCTTATATGGTTTTTGGGGGAGTTTACAGTTTCAACAGACTTATTAACTGTGTTTAAGTTGTCAGCCAAAGGTAACAATACCACAACAGAAATACATGGGTAAGGATTCACCTACAATGGATTTTGCCTGTGGCAGAGTTGACAGTGTAGGAGACTGCTGTTACTGTAGAGGAAATGGAATCATTTTCTTTTCCATGAGCTGTAGATGGAAGAAGAAGGTGTTGAAAGTACATCAATAGAGACTTCCGAGTGAGCATGGAAAAGCATTGGAATGAATCATCTCCAGCACTTGAAGACTTTAAGAACAGGACATTAATGTCTGCCTAAGGAAGAAGTCAGCATCTGGTCATAGCTGTTGACTCTGAAGCTTCTTCAAGACCTCCTCTTTGGGGCATTTGTTGGGATTACAAAAGAGCCCTTTTCTTTTTCCCCTTAGTTCAATTTTCCATCTGAAATCATGTCTCTAGAGGATATCAACAACATGAGATGATGGCTATTCATGAATATTTATTCCATTTCCTAAACAAACTCCAATGAGAAAGAAATGAAAAAGGGTCTTCAGCATACTCCTTATGTCCTTCCAAAAGGGACACAAGAATATGAATGTATTACCAATTTCTACTATGAAGTCCAAGACAAACACCTACTGGGGGCCAAAATTTTCCCCTGATGACAGCTGTGAAACATCTTGGACACAGAAGACCCACTAAGGTTACCCTTTGTCCGACACCATGGTGTCAGTCTCTCTACATGCCCTGGGATACTTCTCCCTCCCCCTGGACTTTGTAAGAGAAGAAGTTTGAGGGATTCCTCATGTGATATAAATTCACAAACAGGCTCTGAGTCATTTCCAGACAGAACAGCAAGTAAACAGATCCAAAATTCCTACCCCACCCTGTCTATTTTTTTAACAATTATTTTATACAACAATATATTACTAACTGGAAGGGAGAAGTGGACTTGTTACTGAGGTAAGAATCAGGACAGGTAGAATAGTTGGAGGAGGGTTCTCTCTATAAGCTGCAGTGGTGAACAACCATGATTTGGCAGCTGATGCATTCACCAGTGTGGTATTCCTTAGTGCTATCACAATGACTCAGTCCCTCCAAAGGCCAGGCAGACACTCACTCCACAAAAGGTGCCAAAATACTGTTTGTGAATCAGAGAGGAGGAAGAACGAAGTTAAGACTTACTCAGCTGACAGAGAAATACATTTCTCAAGGGAATACATTTGAAGCCACCATTCTACAGTGCTTTTTTCCCCTCACATTTGCCTACCCTTTGATGAAACAGAACTAAACACAAACAGGTTTCCATTCACTCCTTTCCTTCAATTTCCACAGTTTACCTGAGTAAATCATAACACAAAATGCCATCAAGCTGGGCTGTGGGCATCTCACACATCTTCCTGACTACAAACAATTGCACAGAAGGTCGAGCAATCATGGAACACACTTATTCTCTCTCCTCCTACTCACTGGTAAAAAAACTGTGTCATTCTTCGAATTTTGTTGAATCTACCCCTCCTGAAGTGAAGGCAAAGGTTAGGGAAGACGTAGGCTCATCATGTATGGAATGATGTGTTACTGGACCAATCTCCCAGCCATGGCAAATTGGTACCTCTCTGCCACTGTATGACAATACAGATGTAACCAGCTGCAGATTCAACCCACTCATCTGTGTCCTTTGTATTTCAACCATTCTGAGATTATAACAGATGCAAATAAAAAATAAAAAGACAAAATATTTATGCTTTACCTCTAGTACCACAGCCTGTATTTCCTAAAGCCTTTGATACTCTTGTTACCCTACCAGCTAAGGCTTGCTGTTTAATGAGATAACATGGTTTCAGCTAAAATCTCAAACAAGCAGCTCCTGGAGCCAATGGATTAAGCCATGTAATCAAAACCAGTGGAAGAAGTTTTCTTTTGCCCTAAAGATTTTCTTCCCATGATTAATTTGCTACATGTGTTTGACAAGGGGAAAGACAGTCCATGCTATGATCTCTTAACAGATGTCAGTAGATCACAGAATTGTCACCAGCCCACATAAAACATTCACTCTCCTGACTCTGTTACCTTATGGAGAAGATAAAAAAACCCCCACATTTCATTTCTCTTATAATAAACAGGTAGATCTAAAAGAGGCCAAAAGTAAAAATATTAATGGTAATTTGTTTTTAAATCTCCCTACCATTTGGACATGATCTGTAAAAGACAACCTTGGATCCCTAAAATCAGCATGTTATGTGTGAGAACACTGAACTAAAACCAAGGAAAAGGTGAAAAACCACCCTTTGACTTACACTGCTCCCTTACCATGGATTGTTGACAGAGGAGTTGCAGCAACCAGTATCCAAACAAGGGAGAAGCAGGAAACTGAACATGATGCACAACTCCCAACACATGAAAAGTGTCAGACAAGCCAGAATTTATTCCCACAACTAACAAGAATCCTGTAAGCTTTAGAAGTGGTGCACAGCTCTCAGATGGACCCTGATGAAGCACTGGGTGGGTATTGACTCTCTAAGAGAAAGTCTCTTTTGTAGCCTCCTGGAGAACTTACTGGTTGTGCTTTTACTAACTGGTTCCTGGAACAAGGAATCAATCCTAGGCACTCTCACTGAGTTACAGCAATAGCTTGGTTTTGGTGAGAAGAAATTTATCACAAGAAAATCTTTGTCTCTTCAGTATTTAACTACTCAGAGGGTAATAGTCCAGACAGATAAAAATGGTGAGGTAGTTCTTCAGTCAACTTGATTTTGCATAAAAATATTATTTTTCTTTGAGATTTAACTGGAATAGAGAGGTCACATTATAGCACATGAGGATCTGGCAAATTTTATAACAGTTCTAAACACAGGCATAGGCTGGAATTTCTAATGAAGATTGTTACTTTCAGAATATCTATTAGTACTACACAGTTTTGTTTCCTTAACTTGACAGAAAAAAACCCAACTTACACTAAGCTAGACCAATAGGAAATATGAAAGAAATCCCAGTCACTCTTTTAATGTTTTTTTTTTTTTATTACTAACAAAGTACATTTACTAAAGCTTTTGAATTACTTCAGACTGCCAGTGATATAAACGAGAGCAGGATTTGATACCTGTAATTAGGAGTAACTCCTTTGCTGTTGCATCAGTTATTTGCCTGGAAATCTAAGCCCCTATTTAAGACCAAAAAAAAATGTGATACTGATCTGTGTTCTCTGACCTTTGCTTGTTGTGTTCTCAGCCACAACACCTGCCTGGTTTGCCTCACCTCTCAGCAAAACGCACCTTGTTTCTCTTCACTCTGATAAGATCTAGCAGCTGTTTCCACCTGCTTGTTTGTTCAGGGTCACCAAGCACCGAGAGCTGAGTCCATGGAAACTGCAGTCTCACTTTTCTCCACTTCATGGTCATTGCACCACTACAATATTACAAAACCTTATGTTGGTACGCACTGTCCACTCCTGATTCTCTGTGTGGATCCCTAACTTTCTACACAGCATTCTCTAAGAGAAAATAAGCCAACCATAAGTTTAGTAAACAAAGATGTGGACACTGAGGTGTGTGTTATACAGCTGGCAATTACAGAGATTTCCCACCTTCTTCATGCAGAATCAGAGGTGACACGTTTTTCAAACTCCTTATGACTCCTTAAGTCTTTCCATTCACTGAGGCTAACATTCAGATTTCTTTTGGCCATAGTGTGGTGAACTTCACATGACTGTCAAAAATGTTGGGTTTAGACAGATGGTGACTGACAATAAGGCCATCTTATCATCCATGAGCTAAATTAAATCTCTTAAGAGCTTTTGTATCCCTAGGAAGCATTTGCTGCTTATGAAGTTATATATGAAGATGCAGCACACACTTCATCACACCTTTCAGACAAGAAGGATATGTCTCTCTCTACAAGATTCATAACTGAAAGTATTCCAGATTAATAAGAGCAATTCAAAATACTAATTGAACAGTTCTTCTCATCTTTGGCTAAATCATCTTTCTCTTTGCACCCTTCTCTTTGCACATCATTTTCTGCTCTAACAAATAGAAGCTACTTGTCCTTATGAGCTACTTGCACTTCCCCTCAGCTTCACATTCTACACTGCCAAGACTCAAAAGTGGAAAGAAAAGGGGGGAAAAAGGGGTGCCAGTAAATTGTTAAGAATGTCTCACCCTGCCTCTCTGAGGAGCCCAGGTTCTCTAAAAGAAGCCAGGGGATGGATTGGATTGTTTCAAAACAAGACACAGGTACTTAGGCCTCTCAGAATGCTCTTGCACTAACTGGGCTCAAAAAACTCAACATCTACATTCAGGTTGCATGGCTGCTTCATCTCTTTTCAAGTGGAGGAAGTGTAGACTACAGACAGATTGCTAGCATCAGGTTAGCAAACTTGAAACATCAGAAGGGCAAAACATACATCACACTGCCTGGCAGAGGTTGTGTAAGAGGCTGAAAGAACTGAGGGTAGACGTGCCAGTGAAATGCAGTAATTTTCATATGTGGAAAGATTTTTTAAAAAAAAGCCTATTTGTTTGTCTACAGGAGTTGTGGACTGGATGGGAACCTTGCCTACACCTCCAAGAGGTGTTCTGTTTTAAACTGCAAGCTGTGACTTGCAAACACTCGAGACTTTACTTTAAAACAATGTGACAAGACACTGCAATGGCATGCAGGTAGGTATTCTGCTTACACAAGGCTAGTGAAACTAGGGTTCACTTTTTAGCTGATTGACACCATAAGCTCCTCATATTTTTTTTTTTTCAGAAAGCTTTATCCTATGTTACAACTTTGATAATCTATTCAAGTTACTGCACAGTATATAGTATAGTATGTAGTACATAGATAAAACAGTGATGCAGCTCATTCAGATCTCTCAATTCTCCCCTGGAGCATTAGCTAGCAAGTACAATTTGCCTTATCTACTCCTGCACTAAGAACTAAGGCTGGGTGCTGAGGAAAGAACTGTACTAGTCCAGACATGATTCATATACCATGTTACGTCAACAGAGAAGGGTGGACAGTCAATAGAGAAGCAAACTTAGAGTACAAATTATTAAATACACAAAACCCACCAGATTTAGATATTATGTGATTTTTGGCTAGAGAGAGACCAGGATTTCAACCCAGGAATGCACTTACTGTGTCTATTGATAGTTTACAGTTGTTGAGTGCAAGTCACCAGGGACCAAAAGCCCTGTGAAAAAGGAAACAAAAAACTTTGGACCCAAATGTAAGACTGCCCAAAACAAGTGTCTTGCCTGAGACACTAAGCATGCTAAAGGGAGAAGCAGTCAAGACCAAGATGCTGCATTTTCAAATATCTGCCATCAACTCATCTTCTGCAGCGCTGCTGATAGAAAATTTGCGATTTCTGTTCCATTAATGCTTCCTTCTCAATTTTTGAAGCTTCCTTTCTCTTCAGCACTGGTAGGAACTCCTCTCCCTGGAGTAGTATGAACCTCAAAGAGAGCAACTGTGGCTTGGTGAAATCATAATCAAGTTGCCCAAATAGGAATCAAGCAGTTAGTTTAGCAGTTCTGGATATCTGCAGAGAAATGGAAGCTTGCTTATAAAGTGCTACAGCTTAACCATTTAAACCAGATTTTTCTTTAGAAAAGAGGGAAATGGAACTACTTTTTTTCTTTTGACTACTTTACTGGGAGACTAAAGATAAAGGCTGAGAAATGCTTTAAATAAGGCTATTATAAAATGGATGCCATCCATTCTATCTGTACAGATAAACCAGTGACCTGACTGATGGTCACTTCCAGAACCTGCCAAGGCAGCTTGTAAAGGCAGTTTCACAGTGGTGCCTTCCTCCCTGCCCAGAGCTTCAGGGATGCAAACAGCATGCTGCTTCTCCCCCTGGAAATAAAGGCCTGGTATCATGAGATCTCTTTCTTAAGGACCTGATGGTGTTCGAAATTACTTACTAACCAACTGCTGTGTTTGCAAAAGGTGGGTGCCAAATCCATGTGTTTATACAGGTACACACCCACCTTTGTGGAAGAAGGGCAAGCACCTTGCAGAGAATCACACTGAAGGCAGGTCTCCTTACCTCCCACACAGAAACTCTGACCTGTACTGTGTAACTAATGAGAAGGTGCAGCCATGCCCTCAAGAACCTCTACCACCAAGGACAGGCAAAAGAAAGGAATGGGTTCCACAGTGCCAAAGCTAAATGAGAAATGCAGGAGAACTGCTTCCAGTTCCCCAGTACACTCTCTCTAGATACCAGTATCTTTAAAAATCTCTTTCAAGAGCGAGAATTGAAAGCTACCAAAAAAAACCCCACCTTGCTGAAAAAGAACGTATTGCTTTTTTTTTATCTATCAAATTAATAGAGACAGGAAAAAAGCCCAGGTACACTAGCTTTGAATTAGAAGAGAGAGCTTATATAAAATACTGCTCTGAATGTAACTGAGAAGAAATGCAACTAATCTTTGTACAGCAAATCTTATCAGTGTAGTTTTTTTCTTCCCTTTTACTTTTCATCCTTGTTTTTCATTTGTTAGGATAATGTATCGCAACTGAAATAAGTCTAGTCAACAAGGCAGAAAAGGTTTTGATTTTCACAGTATAATAAGGAATGCTGTAATTTTTGCTGTGTTCTATCCTTGAGCTTTTGACTGAAAATACTCTATTAATTTGCAAGCTAACCAGTGTTCCCTGGAGAAGTAAATGATAGAGTATTTGAGCCTTAAACCCAGGAGAAAATGGATGTAAAACCTTCCACAGACATTATGCCCATCCAGCTACCTCTTGGCTGTGCTCAGGCTCTTTAAAGACACAGGACTATTAGATCAAAGCCTGACATCTCTAGGGGTGACCGAGAGCCCTCTGGCCATAAAAATACTGTCAAACGAGCCCTCCAGTAACAAAGAACAGTCTGAAGAGAGTAGCTCTGTGATGCAAAGCCAAGGAGAGGAAAAGTATGTGTGGGGAAGATTATGCCTTGTGTTTGTGTAGTGTTTTGAATGCTGTGTTCAGTTCTGGGCCCCTCAATTCAGGAAAGACATTGAGGTGCTTGAGCAAGTCCAGAGAAGGGGTGCAGGTGAAGGGTTTGGAGGATAAGTCCAATAGGAAGTAGCTGAGGGAGCTGGGGGTGTTTAGCCTGGAAAAAAGGAGGCTTGGGGGACCTTATCACTCTACATCTACATGAAAGGAGGTTGTAGCCAGGTGGGGGTCAGCCTCTTCTCCCAGGCAACAAGTGACAGGACAAGAGGAGCTGGCCTCAAGCTGTGCCAGGGGATTCAGGACAGCAGGAGCAATTTCTTCATGGAAACAGTTGTTAAACATTGGAATGGACTGCCCAGGGGAGTTGGTGGAATCACCATCACTGAAGGTGTTCAAGAAATGACTGGATGTGGCACTCAGTGCCATGGTCTAGTTGATAAGGTGGTGATCGGTCAAAAGGTTGGACTCAATGATCTCAGAGGTCTTTTCCAACCTAAATGATCCTGTAATAGTGTATCTGCACTGTATGTATGTGTATATGCTTACATATGTGTATTTGTACCTGCTTCAGGAGGATAAGCACTGTGATTTAAAAAGCAGAAACAACCTATGTCCCATGAAGTTCCTTCTCCAGTGCTGAATTTCATTGCAGCCATGTGGATTTATTATTGCAATGCAGACTCTCTGCAAGAGACATCTTTGCCTTCATGTGAAGCATTTGTGTCAGATCTCAAAGCCCAAAAATGTCGCAGGGAAATTTTCTGTGATTTCAGAGACTTATAACTTGGCTCAGAAAATAAATGCAAACTGAAGGTTTTAGGGCTCCAGTTATTACAAATTACTACAGTAATAAATTATACAGAGTTTAAATTTCAGAGAAGGTGGTTGGTGAAGGTGTTTGGAAAATTCTTATATTTACCACCCAAATTTGTACCCAAAGTGCAGGAGCTGTGGGAATCCTTAACTTTTATAAGCTAAGCCTATGAACCGAACCTATGAAATTTGTTTTGTTTTTAGCATTGCTTCCCTACAGGCATAAAAGCTGAGCTTGTGTGATAGCATCCGCCTATTTATTTTACTTGGCAGATCAAAAATGAAAACAAAAGTGCTGTTCTAAGGAGGCAGAGATCTGAAGGCTCTGGGAGTCTCCATCCCCAGACGGAGTTGACAGTATCACCCTTTTCAGATGACTGTCACTATTTATAGACACAACTACACAAACCTCCTGTTGTGTTGTACTGCACAGCAGGATGAATCAGTGGTGGGTTGTAAGGGTGAATGCTATAGAACAGTACATACTAGCTGTATTTTAAGATCACTGAGATAATCTCCAAACAAATCTCAAAAGATTTCCTTTTTTAACTGCCTGGAGAATATAAAACCTACACATGAATTACTTTGTTGCTAACATTTAAAATTAACAGCAAAGAAGCAGAATTACTCTTACACTACCCAATAGTCTGTAAAGCCTGCAGCCTGGGAAGTGACTGGGAAATCTCACAGTGCTACGAGACTACAAGTATAAGAATTAATGTATATAAAAACGACCTAAGGAGACAGTGCAAAGTCCTTCACAACTCATTTCCCAATACTTCTGCCTTAAGTTTACATATCTAAGAGTGCTTTTTTATTTGGACAAAATTTTTTGTCTATTTAGAAGATCTCTCCTCAGCAGCACTTTCTACTTGCTGTAACCCAAATTTTCCAATTCTCAATCACATTACTCCCACAATAGTTCTTCAGCCTTCTAGTACTAAAAGTGATTCATGTTCCTCCTTAGTGTATGAAGTTTTAAGTATTTTCAGATTTACTTCTGTTAAGCATCTCTCAGTCAAATCAATATATGAGTGTTTGCCTGCTCTACTTAAATAACAAACTACGTCTGTAGGTTGCTTTTCCCATTTAGCTTCTCCTCCAGCCTGGCAACCTATAAATAAGGTGTTTGTACCATGGGCATGCTGAAAGTTCAAAATGAGTGTGAGGGGGGGAAATAAACATTAACAAATGCAGTTTTGTTTCAGCCTCTGCTGCAGTGAGAGTGTTGATGAATGACACGCCCCAGGATTTCAGTGATTAGGAGCAAACGTGATCAGTTCTGATTACATCTCCTTCATAAAAGGCTGCCACCATGAAGTTGGACAAAAATTTGCATTCAGCCCTCAAGTTCTTCAGCTGGAACACTAATAACAATATTAGTTCTGGATGGAGCACTGGCTTGGTAAGTGAGGCAACCTTCCCATATGGAAAACGCAGATGTCCCTTGACATATGAAACTTATAAGGAACTTTTTAAGGTTGTTGGAGAAAGTTAGTTTAGAAGTAATTTTTACAGCTGTGAATTATGATTAGACACCACAGGCAAGCCAAATACTTTATGAAACACCATCAGCAGTGTGTTCCACTGCTAAGAAGGTTGTAAAGATTGCTTTTGTACACTGGGTTTGAAGATGATGAACATATTTGCTTGAAAAAGACATTTGGATTGCTTTAATTATACGTATCTCATTGCTAAAAAGCACTGAGGAATATGTTGACACTTTGTATAAAACCAAGCTGTAGCTCAGAATAGTTGCAATTCATTTTGTACATTAACTTATCACTTAAGCTAATAGTAAGAAAAAAGTAAGTATAGCATAAACAAAAGCCTTCTTTCGCTACTTGCCATTCTCAGACTTTAACAGCAGCATGAAAAATATGAGCTGAAAGAGGGAGAACTTTAGAGGATGATACAAGAAAAGATGCACTACTTTCAGGCTTTATTCCCATTAAAAATAGGAACTACTGTCATAATTCTTTTTTTTTTCTTCAGTGTTTTATAAAATAGTTAAAGAGCTCCTTCTGTGAAAAATCTGAAGGTAAGTTACCCCGAAAAAAGCCAGGACATGTTAAATTAAACTAAACTAAATTAAACAAACTATTAGTCAGATGAAACCAGCTATCCAAGGAAAGACTGGTAAGCCAAGTCTTAGTAAGAGCACAAGAAAAGAGTCCATTTTGGTAAGACTATAACCAAAGAAAACCTACCAGTTGTTCCAAGTAGTGGTACATGCTGAATTTCTCATGGGACTACTGATGTTTAGCAAGCCTGTTTGCAAAACTCAGGTAAAGAACATTGTTGATCTTTTAAGCCTCTTTGAGAATCCTTAAAGAACTGTATTTTTAGAGGGGAAGGGGATTTATTGTCCCACCTCTCTTGCCCCTCCCCAAAGTGACATTTCACAACCAGTTATGAAATCATGTCTAACATCACTGTGTTATACTGAAAAGCAAATAGAGCCATATATTGTTTCACAGACTTCTCACAATAGAAGATTAGGGGTTTGTTAAAAGTTTATAAAGCAAATTTTATTAATTACAAGAGCACTGTTATACTAAGGCTTTACTCACACTCATTGGAAAGGGCTGTGTAACTTTCTTTGCTATTTAACATTTATATTTGATAGACAAATTGAATATTCAGATCAAACACCTCATTGAAACTCTGCTTCCAATTCATAATGTTCATAAGTTAAATTAATTAAAACCACAAATATTTTTGACTGCTCGCCCCAATGGTTTTGTGTTTTTAAGCTTTCCAAAATTTTGTTCAGTGAACTCTATCACAGTCTTCTGAACAACTAACCCCCAAGTATTTGTTTGATTTTCAAAAGGAAAAAATGTGTTCACTTACATGATTTCTTTTGTTTTCTCCATCTCTTATAGATGTAATAACTGTTTCAGAAAAAACTGTTGATCCAGTTTTATTATCTGTAACCTGACACGACAAAAGAAGAACGAAATATAAAACCACATTTTTTATTAGTTCTTTGCTACTCTCAGTCCTACATTCTGCAATAATTAACCCACTCCCACCCCCTCCTTTTTTCCCCATTTTGCTGTCACTCATATTAAATGCTATTCTGAGGGGGAAAAGTAGATTACAAGGCTACTTCTTTATCTATTTAAAATGTCACTGTGATGAAGCTGGCTGAGCAGGAAATGGTCATTCTGTTATGACCCATGTAATAGCTGTAGCTGTGTTCTGTTTTTAAGAGGCACATTTCTCAAAATAAATTATTATTTTGCATTAACCTTTTATGACATGTGTCCTTACACAGTGACTAATCAAGCATGCAGGATACAATAAAACCCCCAAGTAATTATCATCAGGAAAGTTTATGCTCCAAATTATTTTATTCCCCCCCAAAACAGACAAAATTGTTTTTATTTTTGAAGGAAAGGTGTGTAAGAATGAACAGCTCGCCATATATGTTTTCTCATACCTTATCAATTTCTTGATGAGTCTGAACAGTTCTGTTACCAATTCTGGTTTCCTTGTTGGACTCGTTATGGTAGTTGGGAGGCAAGTTTTCAAAGTTTACTTCTGACAGTTTTTTTGCCCCTTCCTCTTCAGCTTCCATCTGCCAAATTAAAAAAAAAAACAAAAACAAAACCACAAAACAAAAACAAACAACTGTAAATCAGCAAAATGACACAAAAGAGAAGAAGCAAAGCTTCTTGTGCAGCTCTCAGTAGCTGTACATGCTGCTGTTAGCACAGATGCCCCTGGAAGAGAGTGCTTACTCAGCTGCTTCAGACACTGAGCACAGCAGCTCTTCCAATGGACTAGAAAAACAGTGGGGAGCTAAACCCTGGAGCTCTGGGCTGTTACAGCCAAAGTCGGTCCCTGTGAGGAAAAAGGGTGCAGACTAATGAACAACTGGTATCTGCACAGGCTGATGCCAGTCAAGAGCCCAGCTTTCTATTTTTTCCCACAAAACCACTAAAGATTTAAGACAGACTTTCCTACCTGATACAGAAGAGAAAATATTCTGGCAGAACAGAGAGACATATACAAGGCCCCTTGAAATCAACAGCAGCAGTCCAATAGATGAGAGTGCATACACACAGAATTTCATTCTCTATTTCAGTTCCCACTGTCTTTGTTTGCCAGATGAAGAAGGGCATGAGTCTTCTAAACAACACAAACTCTGAATAAATCATATCCCTTTGTTATTTGGAACCATTGTAACAGAGCTAGGAGGCCACAAGTTCAGCCAGGATGAACAACTGATTTTTTTCCCCAAGACAAAATTTCTCTTTTTGGTGTGTCTGTTTATTTTAAACAACAGCTGCAAGTCTTTTAAAGGGTAAAGCATTTATCTGCTAAGACGCAGCTCAAACAATACACATTTTGTGCTGTACACAGACCATAGCTCAATCCAGAACTGACTATAGGAAGAGTAAAACAGGCAGAAATTTTGACAACATCCTTATTTATAACTAAGCATATTTGCAGCACTGTAAAGAATGGTTTGTCTCAATGTGTTTGCAGTCTAAATGAA
>JAWWLV010000179.1:5056760-5069453 GCA_035041135.1 Platyrinchus mystaceus
CATCCTTATTTATAACTAAGCATATTTGCAGCACTGTAAAGAATGGTTTGTCTCAATGTGTTTGCAGTCTAAATGAACTGGATGACAGAGGCACATTTCAGCAACTGTCCAGATGACAGTAGAAGTTCAGAAATTATCTAATTGTAATAAACCAAGGTCTGTTTCCCCCGTGGGTTTTCAGTAACAGAGGTTTTTTGACTATGTATTTCTGAATGAGAGGAAAAGAGAATCTGGAAGATTCTTAACATGAAGGGGGGAAAAAGCATACAAGAAAGGGGAGTGCAGGGACTAAGTCTTTTGACAAGCGGTATGAGACAATGGCTCGGGGTCTGGTCTCAATTCTTGGCTTTGAAACAGGTCCTGTGCGATTCTGGGCCAGCAATTTGAGATCAAGACACGGAATTACATCTCAAGTAAGCTGCTTCTCCACACGTGTTTTCAGGACTTTCTCACAGCTTCGAACCCTGGTTTGAGATAGCCGTGTGCCTTCGTTCCTGCTGCACCAAGACAACACAACTAATTCTGCTCTTCACTCCTCCCCTCGCCACGTACTGTTCCTTTCTCACACCGGGATCCAGACGGGACTGTTTGCCCGCACCTTTGCCCCGCCGTCGGCCGGCACCGCTGCGGGAAGGCGGCTGTGCGGGGCCATCGTGCGATGCCCGCACTCGGCGAGCCCCGAGGGGGCGGGGAGGCTACCAGGGGGCAGCGCCGGGACCCCGCGGCCGGTCCCCCCATCCCATCCCATCCCATCGCATCCCATCCCTGCACTGCCTTCGCGGGACAGCGGGTACCTCGCCGGGGGGACTCCGGGAGCGCTCAGGTCCCGCCCTGGGCCGCGGCTCCTGCCGGCGGGGCCGCCCGCCCGCTCCTTTGTCCCTCATGGGGCGCGGTGATGCTGACGGCGCTGCCCTCAGGTGCGGCCCGGCCCGGGGGGGCTGCGGGACGAAGGAGCCCCTCACCCACCCACCCACCCCCCGCCGCCCCCTCACCTCCTGCACCGCGTTGCGCAGCTTGTGCTGCGTGTCCTCCATCAGCGCCTCCACCTCCCGCAGCATCTCGCCCAGGCTGGCTGCCCTTCTCCGCCCGCCGCCGCCGCCGCCCGCCGCGGCGCAGCACAGCGCCCACAGCAGCGCCCACAGCAGCGCCCATCGCCGCCCCGGACCGGCTCCCCTCCGCATCCCGGTGGCCGCCACTCCCGCTGCCGCTCCCGCCGGGGCCCCTCCGCCGTGCGGGGCTGGCGGGCGGAGCCGGGGCGGGGCGGGGCGGGACCGGCGGCACCTCAGCGATGGTCCGGCCCCACAGCCGCCTCTGGAGCCCCCGGCCCTGGGAGTGAGAGGGGCAGGGCAGGCAGCGGGGTCCCGGGCAGACAAACTCACCCCGGGGGTAGCGGGGAGGACGGGAGGGCAGAGATGCTGAGGGAGAGGGAGAGGTGCTGAGGGAAAGGGTAAGACGCTGAGGGAAAGGAGCAGTGCAAGTTTCCCGTTCAGACACGGGGCCTTCCTTCTCTCGGTGTTTTGAACAGGTTTGACGCGAAGGGGACAGGTGAGAGCTGCGTGCAATCTCCATTATGTGTTTTGCTTTCCAGGCTCCGGCGAAGATTCTCAAAAGATGTTTTCAGCTCCGAGGACCAGCTCGGTCTCAGAGGAGTGACATGTCCTGCATCTGACTGGCCAGCATCCCACTCTCCCTGATTGATTACTTGCAAGTTTTTTTTTAAAAAATACTCAGACACCATCATAATTTTGTATGTCTGTGTGCATTCCCCAATTCCCACATTACTTTTCCTCTTTGTACTTCACCCCAAGAACTTCATGGACAGATTTTGCTGCAGTCGGCTTGCTGCTCTGGGGCAGCACTGTTGTTCCAGGAGGGAAATGTCCTATAAGACTCATTTTATTTTGGAGCCTGGGTGAGAAGTCAAGGTGAGCAAACTATTTAAGTCCTGCAAGAGCATTATTACAATAGTCAGCAATATAAACCCAGTGCTATTGGCAGGCTAAGGCAGCTTCAGTCAGTTCTGAATGCTGGCAGAAATGAGGTAGAGAGCAGGAGAGATGGGAAGGCCCCTGTGTCCCCAGAGGAAAACCCTTCCCTGGTCTCCCAGCCACAGCACACCAGGCTTCTGTTCAGTGCCACAGAAGGTTTCATTCTGGACACACCATAAATCTTAGTGTATTGGTACAATAGTTTGATTTTTCTTTTTGAAGCTGCCAACTCTTGGACTACTCATTTTAAGTAATAAGGAACATTAGGAGCTCTCTGGAATCACTCAATAGTTGAACTATGTTCCATCACATTGCAGGAAGTATGGCATATGGAACAATCCTGTACTGGCAGAGAAATGTTTAGACAAGATACTCTACTTTTCCATCTCTGTTTTTATGGTTAGGTTTCCAGTTCATCCACTGCCTCAAATCAGCTTAATAATATTCACAATTTACAGGTGACACTTAAGTAATATTTAGAATGTTAACTTCCTGTTAGTAGCTGAAGGTTAGATCAGGTACAATGAAAACATGGAAGAAAATATCTGAGGCCCAAATTCCCAAAGGCATATAGTCATTAGATTCCCAAGGAAATGGATTAAAAACTAGATATTTCTATGTAATATCTTTGTAAATTTGGGCCTCAAACCAATTTTCCAAACAATCCAAACATATGTAAATGTTAATTGACCAAGTAGTTTAGAAGAGGTAGATCTAAAGAGCTAAAGTCTCCCTTTCTGGCCGTGAGACAAAGGCCACAGTCCCAAACCCTGGCTTGTCAAGACTCTCCCAAACCGCCTTCAATGAATGTGGTTTAGGAAAACCAATGCTGCCATTGATGGGGCTGACAGGATATGAACTCATGCATTGTTTGGCCAGTTATCAAGATTCTGCAGCATACACTTTATTCAAAATTGATGCAGTGAATCAAGAGAACTTTCATCTTTCAATATGGAGAAGTACTGTGGAGTAAACTTACAATTCAATCACAGTTACTGTGACTGTTTTAATGGATTTGAACTCAGTTTTTCTAGCTCCTTTGAGTAAGCTTTCTTTGGGCAGGAGTTGAGCTGAGTGGTGAGGATGTACTTGTGTCCCAACGTGGAAGATCTGCACCTGAAGTCATTGCACAGTAACTCTTCTGGTTTTCCTCTACCACCTTGGTTTACTTCACAAAAACTTTCTTGTGCACACAAGGCTTTAGACAGATTATGATTATAGCCAGGGGAGACAAATGATGTCTTCTAAGCTGAACCATTGGTACCCTTAGAGTGCCTGCTTAGATTTGCACTTCACCCCAGAGCTGCTGCACCCATAACTGCGTCTGCAAGGACAGCCATGGGCACAGGGGTGACATGCCTTGTTCATACATTGAGTCAGGTGATCAGGTTAACACAGATCTAGTTTACAGTGCCCTCAAGATGTGCCTGAGCTATCAGCCCTACTAAAAGACTGCAATACATGAGGGCACGGTGCTATGCACTTAATTAATTCAGCATTAGTATTTAATTACTTATAGTGAGAATGTTAAACCTGGGTTATCTCCCACTGAGGCTAGTGGGAAAATTCTCATATGTGCCAGAGGGATTTACACTCTATCTTTAAAGAGAATTACTGAGGATCAGAAGGAGTTTATAGTACTGATCACCTCTTCTGCTACTATTTTTATCTTCTATGATTAAAGCAACAGCGACAACAAACAACAACAACAACAAAATAAAAATTAAAAATTTTAAAATTCATCTGTATTTAACGCAACAGAACCCTGTAATCTCTCTACTGTAATTTTACAGCAGAAAGAAAGCCATGTCTATTGAAAATATTGCTTCTGTTTAAAAGCATGCTGCTGGGGACATAGGATTAACCGTGAATAGCACGTTATTATGTCAAACAGGAGCAGAGTCTTGTTTAAAATGATGTTAGGTCAAAGATGTCAGAGAATATGTTTTGGACTATAACAAATTTTCATAGCTGAGGTGCAACCCAGAGAGCTGATATTTTTCCAAGACAAACCAACATAGCTAAAAGGCTCCCTGAACAGATATATTGCACAAAAACCAATACATTACACAAAAGCATATCTAATCTTTTTTTTCCAAGATATAATTTATTCTTAGACTCTAGACAAGATGAGCCGGAATAATTTTAGAACAAATATATACATAGTTAGAAAAAGCATATTCCAGAGGTAATACCTAAAAAAAATTTGTAAGGCTTAGATCAGCAGCAGTACAAGACACTTAAGGCGGATTTGAGGCAAGAACGGCCCCCCATCATGGGGAATGAACTCTTGTCAAAGGCAGACATCAACTGAATCTGGAGAGTACAAACCACCTTCTGGTTGGATGAGTTTTGAGACAAAAGGCCATTGTTCCCAAAAGCAGCAGGGTAGGGAGTTGTGCATCTTTGATTTATTTTTTCCCACACATTGTTTATTCATTCAAGGGCAGTATATTATATTCTGTTTTCTGTGTTTCAAACATCTGTTATTTTGCATGTCCATTTACCAATTAATTAATAGAGATCTCTTCCCTCTCCAACAATTGTGCTGTGAACAATCGATCAATTAGTTAGCTACAGAAAAAAAGAATAACAAGATGTCTGGCTAATATACAACCGATAACATAAGAAGAAAAGGCAGCCTTCTGAAGGATGTGAGTATAAACAACATCATGCATCTGTACAACAAAGAAAAAAATTCTATCACCAGGAGGCAAAAATTCCAGAAACAGCCTTAATTCCTTGCTGAAGGGGGAAGGAGAGCATGAGAGAGGGAAAGCAGAGTTAAGAGAGGGAATTAACACCAGTTAAATTTGCAGTATACACCATTTTAAGCTGTATATGGCTCAGCTGTTCATGTGAATTTCCTCCCAGAGGCTGTACCACATGGTCGGAGTCAGGCCAGGATGTTTAGGATGTCAGCAGTAAGTACAATTACCTCGTGAAGCTGTTTGCTTTATTAGTACAGTATCAGTCAGGGGTTTCCCACAGAAGAGACACTCTCCAAACAGATTAAGATGTGGTAAAACTATTGATTGTCTACTGTTTTTACTGATAATTTGTTGTATCAGATTACTTGGGCAAATACAGCTCTAAGTTGTAGTAAAAATATTTTTCTACTCCCATGAGGTTTTACAGCATGGAAACTTGTAAATGTTGGGACTGAATAACTTGAAGTATAAAAACCCACAGTTATTTTGCTGGGTCAGCTCAGTGTTTAACTTTCTGACCATATTTATACGTTAAACATATATAAAATTGTTAAGCTCAACCTGACATCTGAGAACTTTAGAGAAGATTTAGGAAAGAATTAGGGATTTCAAAGCAATTAGGGCAGAATCAATTAATGATTATAGTTTTGTCAGGTCTTGCTCAAGTAAATAGGTGTTAAGGACACTGAAATGTTCACATATGTTTGGGAGAAACCTGACTGCAATGACAGGAAGGGTAACAGACTGAGTTTTCCTGGAATTATGGGTCCAGAAAAATTTCTAATTTAATACTTTCTGTCAATACCTTTTCCTAACTCTGGTTTAATTTAATTTGCTCTGCAGGTTGACTAAATCACAAAGTAGTAAGACTTTGTTAAAAAAATACAAATTATCACACATAGATTTGATTAGGAACAGTTATTGTATTTATCTTCCCACCTTGTCAGAACCAGAGTAATGTTCAGGTGTGGGTGAACACCACGTGGGCCTTTATTTAATAGATTGCAGAAAGAATTTGGGCTTTGCTTATTTTTTTTTTCTTGAAGAAGAAAGGGATTTATAGTAGTTTTTTCTTCACAGCTACAGAGTGGAGCTCTTTTGGCCTTCTCAAGGATGACTGTAAAATTTTCTAGTAGTTAGGTTATCATATAATGAGCAATCCTGAAATATTGATCTATCAGCACACAATATGTCCTCTGCAGCCTTTTCAAACACAGTAATCGTATGGCAGCTGTACTTTACTCAGGAAAAGTAGAATTATGCAAATACAAATATTGTTCAGTTTTAATGGCACATTATTTAGCAAGATAGCAGCTATATATCTGAAATATGAACAGACTTTGATCTCATTTGCATTGCTTTATAGACTGTATTTTCTTTTTAAGGTTTTCAAGGTTCTAACTGGTGAGGTCTTAACTAATCAACAATGCCTTTTTTTTCAGTGTGCCTTGCATTGTGGCAGTCACTCATGACCAGAGCAGATGGAGCAGTGAGTCACCTACCTGATGTTATTAGACTTGTGACAACAAGAAACCAGATGAAACCTCTAAATTGCATCTGCTTTGCAGACCACAGAAATACAGCACATTGAATTTGCTTTGACTTACACAGACTGCAAAGCCAGGTAAGGACTCTTTCCTGCAATTGCAACTGAAAAAGAAGCACCCAGGCAAATGGCTGTATTCTGGTACATGTGCCATACACTCTAAATGCCACTCCGAGACATTGCCTTCATTTAAAAATCAGGTCATGTGGCAATAAGGCTCTGAAAGTTACAAGAAAGTATTGAAGTATTTATTTCTATTTGTAATGCCTAAGTCCATGGCAGTGGATGGGAATCTTTTTGCTTCTCAAATCCATTGTCCGTGTGCATTCAGATGTGTAGATGTGGCACTTAGGGACATGGTTTAGTGGTGGACTTGGCAGTGCTGGGTTAACAGCAAATTTGATGATATTAAAGGTCTTTTCCAACCTAAATGATTCTATACAATCAATTTGCACTTTAAAACTTCTGCATGCCAAATTTTTCTAGCTATCCAGGAAGTGCAATATTGTCTGATAAATGAAAATGTAAATCCTATTTACAGAAGTGTGTAGATGTTTTTCTGGGGAAGGAAGGAGAATGTCAGCTGACACATAGTTCATATCTTCAAACACTCTCATGAGTACTGTCACAGTATTTCATGCTTTTAAGATTTTTTGATTAAGAAAACTGGGAGTGAAATTCAGAACTCTCCTGCCTGATCTTTTTTAGAGTGTATTTCAGATCAGGAAAAAGTGGATAAACATTTTTTAGTGACTCATATGAAATGAATCAATCAATCAGCTCACAGCAGACAGATAGTTGATAACTTTGTTGATACTAGTTCCAAAAAGCAAGAGGGCTGTGTATCAACAAATATTAAGCTATTCTGTCCTTATCAGAAGGGATCCTTCCAGGCCACTGTAGAATCCTATTGCCTGGATAGCTCAGGGAAGCAGGTCCCTGGTCCCCTTTTGCTTGGAGGTGATGTGTGTACAGAGAAGCCATCCTGGAGTCAAATTTTTTATTCTTTTTCATGGCATCCCTTGCTGACCAGTCCAATCAGCTTCAGCTCTTTGTAATGTGAAATTAGGCATGTTTTAAGTCTTGGTACAGATCTTGTCTCCTAGCTCCATTTCTCCTGTTCGGCTTCTAGAAATTGTACTATGGACAAACATAACATATATGTGAAAGTTGGAACAAAAGAATCAAAAAATGGGAAAAGAGGTGCTGTGAAAATCAGGCCAACTCATGAAGAAGTACCTTCATGAAGAAGGTGATGCAGGAGAAGTAACCAAATAAATTGAGTTGAAGATTACATAGATTAGATAGTTGATAGATTAGATATTTGATAGATGGGATAGTTGATAGATTAAATGAGTTGAAGTCAGGTAAATAGGAACTCATACAGGGGGAATTTACAGCAGTAGAGAGGTTTTTTGAAGTGGTAGTTCTGTGGGAAGACAGGCACTGTGAAGGAAAAGCTGCACAGAAAAAGTGCTTGGGAGTGATGGTATGAAAGAAAGCCACGTGGACAAAACAATGAAGCTTTAGCAGGGAAACAGAAAAGCTAGTTAAGAAAAGCAAATGAGTGGGGAAAGAGTACCTGAAGCTAATTTAAAGGAGAATGAAAATAGCAAATGTGCTTGCATGGAAAAAAAGACATAGGAGAAGAATGAACAAAATGCACAGTGAGAAACCGAGAACTTTTATTATACACACCATAAAAAAGGAGAGACATTTAATTTGAGGAAAAAATGGTTTTCTCCTCTATTTTTTTAACAAAACATAGGAAATCTAATGTGCATTAGTGCTTTGGTTGTGTATGAGTTTTGTGGTTTAACTCCAGCCATCCACCAAGCCCCACACAGCTGCTCTCTCACTTTCCCCCAGTGGGATGGGGGAGAGGATCAGAAGGGTAAAAGTGGGTTGAGATAAAGACAGTTTATTAGGTAAAGCAAAAGCTATGTGCACAAACAAAGCAGGAAAACAAGGAATTAATTCCCCATTTCCCAAGGGCACCAGGCTCCTCACCAGCAGGGCAGTATGAGAAGAAGGAAATGCTCTGTGCAAACTCTGCTCAGCAGTAACCAAAACAAGTCTATATTATCAACCCTGTATTCAGCACAAATCTAAAACACAGCCCCATACCAGCAACTGTGAAGAAAATTAACTCAGCCTCAGCAAAAATCAGCACAACGAGGATAAAATTTTTTTTCTTCCCTTGGTCAAGAATATATATCATACATTGGCAATTTTTCTTCTCTTTTATACTATAAATTGCACTTGGTGCTACCAGAAACCAAAAGATAATAGTTGTGTTAGGAAAATATCATAGATCATGTATCATTCGTCCACTTCAATCTCTGAAGATTCTAGGCATCCAGAAATCCCCCAAAGGTCACACAAAGAATTGCTCCTCAGGCCTTTCTCAAAGCAGTGAGTGAGTAAGAATTGACAAAATACACATGAAGTTCACAGTTTGGCAGCATCAATTTTGTAGATGACTCACTAGCCAGTAAGTTGTCTAAGGATTTGTCTAATCATACAGGCAATTCAGTCTTCCCTCATAGTTTTAGTGCAGCTATGTCAGTGTTATGACAAGATGCCTTGTATCGTAAACATTTATGAAATTAGGAGAATTAAAAGACTGTGTCATTGTCATTTCAAAATAAAGAAAAATACAAACAGTGTGATAAAGCCTTGTAAGAAAGTCAGTCATTCATATACTCTGATTTCTGATTTCTTATTCTAAACATATGTTATGAAAGTATTTCCCCTGTGCTTGTGTATCTAACATCACATTATTTATTACATTAAGTCAGAACAGAATTTAAGCTAAAATTAGTCATTGTACTTTTACAGATTTTAGCAGATTTGTCATTATTTATATCCACGTAAGAGGAACAGCTTCAATATTCCCAGTTGTAAAATTGCCTGCCCTTCTGAATTATGGCATTTTGTTCATCTTTCCATTGTGGAATTGAAGGTGACTTGAATTAGTATTCCTTCAAGGATGGGTATTGCTGCCTTTTTTTTTCTTTTTTTTTTTTTGCTGTTTCATGCCACACAGTTTTTAGTGGTTGTTATGGTGAATAAGTTTGTGTATTAAATAGAAGAGAACAGAAATCCCACAATAAAGGTTAGCCATTTACAGCTGGCTTCTTCCCCGAGGCTACAAAAACACATAACTCCTTCATTTGGAAAGGTCTGACTTTTAAAATTCATAAATTAAAGATGCTCTAATCCATCTGCTCAAGCCAGGACTAGCCAGGATTCTCAGCTGACCGTGTATCTTCAAAATTGCTAGTGCAAGCACAAAGTCATTGCTACACTGATATTTAACTTGCACATGGTCTTTGTTAAAGTACACAAGAAAAAGCCGTTGAATGATTTGGAACAAAGAAATGTATTTCATTAAGATAACGTAGGTACCCCCTCCATCTTGCCTTTCTTGAGTCTGTGAATCATTATACAATCTATTGTTTTCACAAGTATGTTTTTTTACTTTAGCACACTCTTTCCCCACATCATCTGCTTCTCAAGGTTGTTGTTGAAGTCAGCAAACACGGATTCCTCTGTGGAAACCAGGTCACTCCATTTCTCCTGCAGTTTTCCTTCTCTGACGGGAAATTATCACTCAGGACTCAAGATCTCACATTTGAGGACACAGGAAGCACATAGGGAAAGGAAAAGGTGGTGCACCCTGGTAGCCCTCTCACAGATCATCAAGATTTGGGAGACTCCCTCCCTGTCCCTCCCTGAACCTACCTGGAGAGATCTGCCTCCCTCCTACAGCATTTCAGATGCTGCTCATGCCCAAGCAATGGAGGCATCTGAGAGAGATTCCACTAAGAAGTGGCATTTGGGAGAAAGCATCAGTTCTGGCATCACTGGTTCCTTGCAAAAACAGCAACAAATACTTGCAGGAGCTGGCAGCACTCAGAAATATTCTGCAATGTACTTCATGAGGGAAGATGAAAGAACTCAGAACAGCATGCTGTCTTCACTGTATATTTCACTGCTATTTTTGAGCTTTTTTCCAATATTTTTTTTCCCAATATTCCTCAGGCAAGATGCTTACTTAAATGCCTGTTGAAATATGAAGGGTGAAGTTCATAATCCATATGGAACGTCATTTGGAAAAAATATTGTGGCATATCCCTCTAAGTTCACATCACGTGCAGTCTATTGGGGCTATTATTCTTTGGCTTTCACACAAAATTATGCACACAAAATATTTTTAAGCAGTTTTTTCTAAATTCAGGGTATTTAAAAATTTAAAGTAATGGACTGAGGTACCTTTTGTAGATTTTGAAACTAAATTTTTATTGTTTACATTAAAAAACCATAAACCTGCTAAAATAACAATTGAGACTGAGTCACCTACAGGGAAAGGCTTTCATAAGCATCTTGATTTTTTAAAAAATCAAATACTTCTGTGTATTTCAATACATGGGAGGGTTCTACTTTTGATGGAAGCCTGAATCCTATGTTATTTAAGAATCAGAAACAATCTAGGGGCAGCGGCAATGACCAAACTATGAAAATTACAGCAAGTATTTTGCTTTGCAAATTATTTTGAAGTACTTGAGTGTAAGTGGGCCATAGGACTACTGTGGAGTGAATTTTTGTGGTCACATTTTAGGAACAGGAGCTGCTAGCCCTATATGAAATAAAATCTAGGTGACACTGACATCCTAAATGACCCAAAGGACAGATAAAATCTGCTAGAGGAGTAGCATAAGGATAGCGATGCCAACAAGAACTACTGTATTGCTGCAGGAACTGTGAAAATAAACAGCAAGTGATACCATGAAAGCAACCCAGACAAGACCTCCTGGAGCATGGAGGTTGTCATGGTCCATAAAATACTGTTAAAACTGATCATCAGAAACTACAAATAACCACTAAAAGGAGAGGCTTTACAAGCAGCAAATGTGACCTGCCAGGAAGCTGCAAGCTCTGAAGATAGGATGTTCCTGATGCTGATCTTATAGGATGCAGACATGGGAAAAGGAATAATAGTTGGGAGAAGGTTACATCATAACACCAAATTTATCATTAAGAAACAGGCTGTCAAAAAGAATTAAAAAAAAAATACTGATGGTGTGACTAAGCTTTAAACAAAGTAAAAACAATAAAATCACAATGCCTGCTTAAAAGCAGGGTGCTCATTAGCCATAGGGAACAACTGGGAATGAAAGTACAGCTGTAGAAAGAAAGGAATCATTGAAAGAAGAAAATATACTGATTTAGACCAATATTCACCAAGAACTTCTCAAAAGCATTAACAATGGCCACTTTAATATGGGCTTATGCTAGAGAGGAAGAAACAGGCATAATTTGTCCCAAATGAATGAATGGGTAAAAGAAATTACCATTTGCTCAAAGTAACACAGAGAGCATCTGGGGGAACCAAGGGACCATGATGTGTCTGACACAGCCTGGCAATCAGTGACTGATATGACAATCATATTTTAAAATAAACTAATGAATCAACATGGTTGTGAGCCTGCAGCAAAACAGGTCGTGGTAACTTTCTAGATCATGCTCTGATGAGATAATGGGTGAAGAGCAGATGTGAGACAGCTAAGCAGAGATAGGGTAACGAAGGACTCGTGGCACTGAGGGTTTGCCCTGGATGAGGGAGTGATTTACTGGGCCAGTAATCTTTTCTCCTATGAAGCCGTTCAATTTCCAAGTGAATTCCAATGTGACTTCTCTGGCTTTTGGAGGTGAGTTAGTCTTCCACGAGCATACTTTTTATTTCAGCACCTTTGAACATCTTTCAGCAAACAGGCTGCAGGTTATACCCCTGCCCCTTGTGGAGTGTATCAGCTGCTAAGGATCTTTGATTTGTATGCAAGTGGGGTGAAGGGACAACCCTTGTACTGACAGTGTTGTTTTAGGGCAATGCCTGCAATGCGGTAGAGGCCAGTTTTCACAGGATTTCTGAATTTTTCTGTGTCACACCCTTCTCCCTGTGGTCAAACAGGTGTCTAACACCAAGGAGTAAGGGACAGACCATCATCTTCTTTCAAAGCTTTCTTTGTTGTGCCCACCCCAGTACCCCTGTGCCATTCTCTGTGTTTATTCCCTCAGCATCATGTTAGGACTGTCCCAAGGGAAGACCCCACCTGACATCAGCCAGGAGGTCCAGAACTGACCTTCTGTTTCAGACTTGCCTAAAAGTTAGCTTGTAGTTTTTCTCCCTGGGAATTTGAGATCAGACTTTGAAGATATATTTTCCTTCTGTACTTTAATTTTAGTAAGTTTTATTTTAACAAAATGTATGCCTGCTTCTGTTTTGTTTAGGTAAAATAATTCTCTTCTGTTCTAACGCCATTTCATAATGGAAATGGCATTCAATTCCGAAGTCTGTGTGTATTTTAAGGTGTTTAAGTGCAATTTTTTCCAACTAATCAATCTGTAAACTGTTGATTTTTTTCAACTGATTTTAGTATGCTAC
>JAWWLV010000179.1:5069553-5081307 GCA_035041135.1 Platyrinchus mystaceus
GTTTTGGAAACCTTTAATCTGGACCATATCACCTGATAATTCTATTTTATCTGTGTAACGAAAACATATCTTGCTGTAGGTACTTATTCAAGTAAAACAAATAATAAAGCAAATGCTGCAGCAAGAAGTTTCTGTTTTCCCCTTATCAGAACAAAAAGTCCTCCGAGCATGCAAAGAACCTTGCTCTGATTTACAATAATGAGTTTTATATCCTTACGTATTTCAAGGCAACTGGCTTGTGATTTGTGAGTTGAGTTTTCACTCTTTTTCTAGACTGACACAGCCTGAGGCAGACAGACCATGGCCGGGAGCTGACTGGGGAGGTGTCACTGTTACTTAGCTGGAATAAAACATTTAATGCTTCAGCTTCTCTGCTTCACAAGACCGCAGCCTTTCTTTTATCTCTGATTGACTGCTCCCAAGCCCCCAGTCATATAAATACTTCCACAATATTATTGATCTGTCAAGTCCTGCAAAAGCAAAGCACAATTTCTGATCCTTAGTCCTTCCTGTGATGTATATGTGACAGAGAAATAGCAAGGGACAGACACATTTTGTGTCTCATTTCCCAGAAGGCCACAGTATTGCCATCATTTCGGTCAAAAGATAAGTTAATAAGCCATCTATCTCAAGGTTTTAATTTACTGCAGTAAAATTATGTACTATGCAAAGGTTTTCTTATGAATTTTTAAGATGCATATGTTTCTTTCCAGCACAATTCACAGAAGTGGGTTGATTAGTATATATTTTCTGCATGCACATGCCTCTGTGTCAGTTGTGGAAGGAAAAGGGTTTCCCCCTAAGTTATCTACTTTTGCAGCTGTTACGTTTTTTTGCCAGCTCCTGCATAGAGATGTTTTTACGGACTGTTCTCTCATTCCTATATGTGTTTGTGGGGAATAAACTCTCCTTTTTTTTTATCTTGGCTGCTCCATTTAGATGTATGGTTAGGCACAAAAAAGCGTGCCATAAAATTAGAAGCCATAACTTTAGTATAGCATGCCTGCACTGCTCCCCTAATGAGACATCTAGTTCTTTATTTGAGATGTTCTGAAGCTGACATGAACACTAAAGCAACATTCAAACTCCTGGGGCTGATTTCAGTCACAGCCTCCCCCTTGTTTCTTTTGAGATTCCCCTTCAGGGCTGGCATGGACAGATGCCTCTGAAATTAGGGTAGGAGGGTTGGGCTGAACCCTGATCCCTGGAGCACACCGAGCCCATTCCTGGACCTCAACCTGGGTCAGAACTGGGTCTGATTGGTCTGATATGATTGGTATCTCTATAGCTATTCTGCTGGTGAGGTTGACTATTAAATGACAGTCAAAACAGTTGTAGGCTCTGGGGTGTTTGATTAAAATTGTTTCCCTCTCCTATGGTGGGAATGATGGGGAAGCATAAAGGTGTGCTTGTGTGATAAGGAGCTGTGAAAATGAGACTTGCTGTTGAACAACACAAACCATGATACTGGTAGCATTTTTATAAAAAGATAAGAGAGGGTCATATTTGCAGTGTGGAACACAACAGAGCTGTTACAAAAGCATTTTCTAGTGACTAATATTTTGTTGTAAATGACAGTGTTAAAAATGAATCATTAGAAAATTACTGTCTTTACTGTTGTCTGTATAATTCATATGCTGCTTTGGGCTAGATCCCCAACTGCCTGTGCATCACTCTCTTCTCAGCTCTACAGGACTGGAAAACAAAAGTGGTTTTTAATCTAAGGGATTTTGTAACCTCTGTTGAACTGCAAGGCTGAGCTCCTTGGTGCCTGAGCATGTCTCAGAGGGCGTCACGGCACCTGGGAGTCTGCAGCGTGCACAGGTACTCATCGGTGATTTAATGTAAAGGCTGCTGAACTGTGTGCCTGGTGCTGCCACCCTGCCTCTCCCACGCTGCTTACCCTTTTTTTCCTGTGTTTATAATGTTCTCTTTTGTAGTTTATATCTCATACTTTCTACCTACTTCATAGCAAGCTTTCACCAATTGTATTTTGGTCTTTGGAAGTCTTTCACTCTACGTATTTGAGAAAGGACCTCACCATTGCACATGCATGAAGTTAATTTAGGTTGTTTGTTTTGTTTTTTTTTTTTTAAGAACATGTTAGTATCAAGAAAAGCTTTTAAAAGAGAGTTTCTGTTTGTTTTCTGCAATGGTATTTGCTCAAACTGAGACATAAGATGCTCCCCACAACGCTTGGAATACACTAGGGTTTTTAAGTTAATAGGATGTTACAGTTGGAAAAGGTAGCAATTTGCTGATAACAAAAAAAAAGACTGGGCAAACACTTGTTTGAAAACAGGATGCTAACAAAACCACCTTGCCTTATTATAAAAATTCTATTTAGTTTGTCTTGGAAAATGTTTTCTGGCAGTTCCACTGAGTTATATCACTGATGCTGGAAAGTTGTCCAGAATTAAACTTGCATTGACTAATGACTGATGGCCTATTTCAGAAAAGCTGCAGGCTGTGGATACAGATTTCTTACTTATGGTGTATACAAGTAAGGAGATGGGGTTGTAAGTTGTTTTTTTTTCATACGTTATACACTCTAGTTTAAAGCATGCCTCTAACTTGCCATTTGAAATACTTCTTAGTAAACAAAGAGAGAGACAAAGGAAGGCACTTCAGAGAATTTGAATAGCACTCAAAGGAAAGCTAGCTGTGTCAAAGATATACAGCAGAGACCAAGGAGTTAATTTGTTCTCGTGGATCATCCCTACACACTTTTCCCAGCCACCAGCTGAGTTCTTTCTCCAGTGCCAGCCAAAAACTACTTGCAGCTGGCAAAAATCCACAGTTATCAGTGCAATGAAAAAGAGGTGAGCCAAAACCCCCAAAAAAGCAGAGTGTCCCTGTTGATAGTGAGGTGTGGGTTCCTGTGCCCTTATCCAGCTTGTAAGGGTAAGGGAATAAATAGTTAACAAAGATAACATTTATACAGTGATTCAGCTCAGTGGAATGTGTGACTGTTTCCCAGGTCTCTGGAATCTGCTTTGTGCTCTGGAGTGTATGAAGTTCACACAGGACCTGTGGAGTTCATATATGACCTGGTTTCCCTGAGGTTCATGGAAAGACCATTTTAATAGTAAGTGACTTCAAAAATTACCAAACACTGTTCTTCAGTTATTTTGAGTATGACACATTAGGAACACAGAGAGGTAGAGAGGCAGAGAGAGCACAGATGAAATACTGGTGAAAGACAGAAATCTGTCAAAATCATAACTACTGGCTGGACTTAATGATCTTGGAGGTCTTTTCCAACCTAAATGATTCTATGAATCTTGCAAACAGAAAGTGAGTGGATCTAGCAGATCCCCCAAAGCTCCCAAAATGTGTGGAACATAGAGTGAAAATAAGGGATATTTCCAGTTATGATGTTAGCACCTATAAATAAAAAAGGACCTCATAAAGCTCAGCATTTCTGGAGTTTCTTATTCTTGGAATAAAAGACTCTTCCATGTAGGCCTTATTCTTTGTGGACTCCATTGCATAGAAAGTACTGACCAGATTCTTACAGACTGAAAAATACTGGGATGCAGAAAAGGATCTTACACAGAGTCAAATTGGCCTTGCCTGAATGCGTAGAGGAGAAAACGAGCCATGAAGATTTAAATTTTGCTTTTCAAAGAGCTGGGAGTACAAGATAGGAAAAACCATGCTTCTAGTGGCTGATTAATCACTATGCTGAGTTATCTGTGTAGTTTGTACCAAGGAGTCCTGTAAAATCAGACCATTGAAATTACAAAAAAAACCCCCAAAATATTAACACATTCTTCTGCCTTTTTCACTGTAAATCAGGGACTGCTTAATACACTGAATGTCTCTCACTTGTTGTGCAGTGTTTTGTGTGTCACATACACATAAGCACACACATAAACAAAATAAAAGTTTCTGATTTTCAAGCAAACCTGAAGTATTTTTAAAATTTATAACTGAGTTTAATACCAAACACATAAGTACATTTAAAAATTTGTCTGTGCCCAAAGTCTTGCATATCTGAGTTGCATAACTTTCAAAGGCTGTAGAAGCACGTAATCCCACTAAGAAGCAGTAGGATCTGTGCTCCATTTAGGCTTTTGAATACATCTATGTGAGCATGTGTTTGTGTGTGTGTGTGCACAGAGGCACGTGTTCATCTGTTCTTTCTCAAGCAAAAAAATAATTTGGATCAGCTTCCCTTTGAAGAGGAAATCTCCCCAGGCTGCCCCAAACTGCCTGTTACTGCTCTAAATTAGTATTTAAAACAAATTAACTCTAATCTGGTCCGAAACTCGAGAATCTGAACTGTGCATATGAGCTGATGTTGGTACAGTAATGGTGCACTGAACACTGCTGGGAAGGCCAGGAGTGTCCTGTGGAAATATCCCCATCTAGTGGGTGTCGCTGGGCTGAGGACGCTCCTCTGGCATACCAGGACACTCCCTGTCCACTGTTTTTGTAGCAGTTGAACATTTATTATTTTCTTGAAGGAAAACAGCAAAAGTAGGAACCTCCTACCGTCTGTAAAATTATTTCCAATTTTACATGGGTGTTTCAAACAATGTACAATATTTAATATGAACTTTCAATGATGGACTGTTCTGCTTTTCTCACCACAGAGTATGCTGAGTCCATTATACATACATAAAACTACAATATCTCTGATGGTTTGTCCAGAAATTTTCTGAATGAGTTTTAAAAGAAATGAAAAACACTGAAAAGTTTTCAGACTTGTCACACTCTCTCCACAGTTAGAGGTATTGCTTTTCTCAGAATATGTTTTACATAAGAAGAAGGAGTTTATTAGGTTTGAGAGCTGGTATGTTTGTAAATACTTGCTACTGTCTTCAAGAGCAAAGTCAAAATACAGTATTATCCTAATGTGAGACATGGCTAAAAAACCCTGTATCTATTGTCTTCCCTTTTTTTTTTTTTTGAGGGAGTTGTTCTTAGCTGATGGGAAAAAAAAAAGTTTATTCCTAGACTCACTAAAATTAGTAGGAGTTTTGACATTAATAGGGTTAGGGCTTAGTGAGGAATATTTCAGGAAGGAATACAGCATAACAAAGCCTGCAGTACATTCAGTCCCAAAGAAAGTACAGTGCACATGTAATGGTCACCAATTAATGCTTTCTTACTTGTCTTTCTCAGAAAGGATTAGTGACTGCAGTGGTGTAATAGTTATTTAAGGATGGTTGAATAATATAATGACATCTAACTAATCAGACACCTATTGCTGATATTTGTCAGCAGGCTTCAGATTCTCCAGCATCCCATCCAGGCTTGGAACTTCTGCCACAAATCCAGGCTGCAGCACACTCTGGAAATTTAGGTAGAAGTTGAGAAGGTTTCCTGAGAGGAGCTATGCAGCACATCAGGTGGCTGGAATTGTAAAAGGTCCTGATCTTTCTCGTCAAATACTTTTAATGCTTATCTTATTATCGACAAATAGAACATACATAGTTTTACACACACATACACATGTATATATTCCTAAGAATAAGTAATATTCTTTCTCTACAAACACATTTATAGAGACATATTACTTTCTGATTCAGCTGGCTTGTCCCATGTATGCATGTTTTTTCTTTTCAGCACAATTTCCCTCAAAATAGCTTACATTACAATCTACAAGGTATTCTTTTAAGATGTGGGTTTGAGTGCTGTGGTTACGAAACCAGGAGATTAACGTCACCAGCTCAAGGCAGGCAGCGTGGGGACAGGTGCCATGCATGCTTCTCCATGTAGCTCTGCCAGTGCACATTAATCTTGATCTGCAACATTCCTGCTATTCCAGTCCCTGGCCCCTCTTGTGCCAAATTTTATAGTTTGTTTGTTTACAGTTATAGTGATGTTTCCATTGAAGCAGAAGTTATTGTGAATACCTCTCATGCATTTTCAAATTTTGCTTTTTACTCTGCTGGTTTGAGCCATCTTGTCTGGAGTTCCTGCTACCAAAGCAAGGGCCCGGACATGGGGCTGACTGGCACTGAAGTTAATGCCATGATTTTACATGATCTGAATGCCAAAAGCAGAGAACCCTGAAGTTAATCATTGCTTATTATGACTGACTCAGCCTCTCTAATCCTTTTCCATCCTCAGTCCTTGTCACCGTGCCACTTGACCTGCTTCCTCGGGGCTGGACTCTGTGTGTCTGCCCTGAGTTGCACAGGCACTCAGTCTGAGAAGGGGAAATGATTCTTGAAAACTTTAGGGACTAACTTTGCTCAGACCAAAAGTTGTTGAGGGGATGGATGATGCCTCTGAGCTCACTGGACATAAAACTTCATATCTCATGCAGTTGCTCACCCTTCTCTTCCTGTGCTTGCAACAGAACCACTTTGTCTTTTAAGCAGAGAGGAGTGTCCAGTTTCAGACAAAATGGACAGTTTGTATGCAGGAGTTTTGCCTCCAGGACTAGGAGTAAAGATACAATCTCCTGTCACCACCACACCTATTCTGAATCTACAGGAGGTCATTTTTATTTCCTTTCATGGCATTCATCACCCCTGGCAAAGAGATAAGGGCAGCAGAACACTGCTGGGCACTGATATGTTTGTACTGCTCTGCATTAAGAGGTGATGTTTGTGCAACACTTAGCTTACACACTTCTAGTATATTCCGTTATGAAAAAAAAATGGAATTATATGTTTTGCTCCTACTTTGCTCAGACTGTGTACTCCTCCTAAGGAGTGACACATGCCAAGGACTTGTGACAGTAACAAAATGCAAGTTTGTCATAGACTGCAGGTATCGTAGGATGGGCATTGCAAAACATCATATGATAGGTGATATGTAGATTTCTAATACTATTTCCCTTGCTTTCCAGATTACTCTTATCACTTCCCTGCTAGGTCAGATGTCAGAAACAGCCTGGCAGGAAACAACCAGGTGCTACAGTGATCTGCCCAAGTGAAACAATCTCAGCACTGGGGCATCTGCCCCACACAGGGCTTGGCTGCTTGCCCAGAACCCGCTACGGCTGGGAGGAATGAGACCAAGCTCCCTCTGCACTAACTCCTGCATCCACAGGGATAAGGAGGCAGGTGAAATGGACAATCCCTTTCCATGTGGGACCCTGGTATATATTGTATCCACTCGGCATGAGAGCTCACCAGAGGCACACAAGGCACAGATGGGCAGACCTCGGTATTTCCAGTTTCACTTTACTGCCTCTATTAGGTTTGCCTGGCAAGGTTTTGGTAACAGGGGGGGCTGCAGGAGTGGCTTATGTGAGCAGCTGCTGGAAGTTTGCTCCAATATAGCCAATGCCAGCCAGCTCTAGGATGGACCCGCTGCTGGCTGAGGCTGAGCCCATCAGTAACGGTGGTAGCACTTCTGGGACAACATATTTAAGAAGGGGGAAAAAACCAGAGCAACAGCAATTGCAGCTGGAGAGAAGAGTGAGAATATGTGAGGGGAACAGCCCTGCAGACACCAAGGTCAGTGAAGAAGGAGGGGGAGGGGATGTTTCAGGCTCTGGAGCAGAGATTCCCCTGCAGCCTGTGGTGCAGACCATGGTGAGGCAGCTGTGCTCCTGCAGCACAGGGATGACCCCACAGCGAAGCAGGTGACTGCCCAAGGGAGGCTGGAATCCCGAGAGAATCCCACACTGGAGCAGGCTCTGCTGGAAGGACTGCAACCCATGGAAGAGACCCCTGCTGAAGCAGCTCATGAAGAATTGCAGCCCATGAAGAATTGCAGCCTTTGGGAAGGACTCACATTGGAGAAGTTCATGGAAAATTGTCTCCTGTGGGGGGGACCCCACACTGGAGCAAGGAAAGAGTATGAGGAGCTCTGCCTGTGAGGAGGAAAGAGTAAAGTGTGATAAACTGACCACAGCCCAAATTCCCCATCCCCCTGTGCCACTCAGGGAAGGAGAAAGAGAAATTGGGAATAAATTTTAAGCCTGGGTAGAGGGGAGGTTTGGGAGGAAGGTAGTTTAAGATTTGGGTTTTATTTCTCATTATCCTACTCTGATTTGATTGGTAATAAATTAAATTATTTTTCCCTAAGCCAAGTCTATTTTGCCCATAACAGTAATTGGTGAGTGACCTCTCCCTGTCTTTATCTCAGCCCATGAGCTTTTCATTGTATTTTCTATCCCCTGTGTAGCTGAAGAGGGGAGTGATAGAGTGGCTTTGATGGGTACCTTGTGTCCAGCCAGGGCCAACCCACCACACGGCTGCTCAACACAAATGAAACTCAGCAGGTCCCTCCTCTTGTGCAGAATGTACCAGGTAGTTACAACTGACACTTTACCAGCAAGACAAAATAGTACACAGGACCACAAAACACAAGATCACGCTGCTGGTATTTCCATTTTTAAGCAGTAAAAATCTCTATTTTAGTTCCTTAGAGCATCCAGCTGGTGGTGCCAAATAGTAACTACAAAGGACATTTTTTTCTGTATTTTGAAGGCTTGGAATACAAATTGTTTGGATAAAGGCTTAGACTGTTTTTAGCAACTGTCCTTCTCACTCTCAGTGAACTTAGCAGGTCAGCTTCTAAAAGTCAACTGTTGTGTGTTTATGCCTCACACCAAGGGATGTAACCCCCTTATGCTCTGATTTATTTGAAAGCCCATACTGTGCATGATCTGTAGAAGATGTATATAGATGTACACAGACCATAAGCAGGGGAATATCAGGCCCAGGACACTTTGGCATGGAGTAATATGTTTATTGCTTCATAAATCATGGTAAACCTTAAAAATACATACACCTGTTCTCTTGGGGGGTGAGTATCTCTGTACCTGGCATCTATAACTTATGTGATCTGATGTCCTGTCCAGGATCTTTAGTACATTTATTAAGGCTGTTGACGAGTCAGCTTGTGACCTTCTTTTTCTGTGAAGTTCAGTAGTTAAAAGTATTTAGCTTGGAAGAAGATACCTGTTTTCAAATTTAAAAAGGGGGGCAAGGGGGAGGAGGTGAAGGAACACCGTGTTATGTTTCCTTGGCCAAACGGTGACCTATGAAATGTGCTGGTGAGAACAGAAAATATAATGCACCATCAGCTGCAGCCACAGTTTGTTTTCATTCTTTTTGATATTTGATTATAAAGGTTAAAGTAGGGGAAAGGGAGTGCTGGCCTGAAGTGCTACCTTTCCTATGGCTCCCTGCCACGTAAGTCGGTGCTGCTTTGAAAGGGTCATGTTCTTTGCTGGCAGGCAGGAGGCAATGAGGAATAAACCCTAGGAGGCCAGTTTTTACAACAGGTCATATATATGGTTATTTTAGAAAGTGTTTTGCCCTGTTCTGGAGGGTGCCCACTGTTCCCATGGGCCTCTTGCTTCCCGCTGAGAGATTGGAACAGACTGTTGCTTGCACAGGCCGTGTGAGTTTTGCTGAGATAGGCCGAGCAGGTGGCAAGTGTGAATGTGACCAGTCAGGGTGGGGAAAGTGTCAGAAAGGTGAGTCAGGCAGAGGGAGACGTGGAGAATGACACAACCAAGTCATGCTTCCCTCACTTGGACTCCAGAACTGCTGGACTTGTGGCTAATACAGTTCATCCAGGCACCATGACAGTCATATTCCAGAGAATAGTATTCAGATCTTTGGCCACTAAAAGAAAGCAAGTAAATGTTATGTGCTGAATGAACACTGAGAAGGACCTGGCTCCAAAGTTATCTGCTTAAGATTTCTACTTTTCCTCTAATCAAAAGGATTCCTTACTTTGGTTTCAGGGATGAAGGCACTACAATATGTGTGTTTATTGTAAAATCATGATATGAGAAGGAGCATTAATTATATTGTCAAGAAAAAATTTCTGTGTAGTTTCTAGTACGGTAAAATCAATCAGTGTGGTTGGTTTGTTCAGTGTTTTAAAAATACACTGTGCAGGAGAAATATTAGAGGAACAGCTTGCTCTGTTCTGAGATAGTGTGTTCAACAAGTATGACTTTGTGTTGTTTTGCTCTGCTGAATTATGCCTAATGAAATCTCCTGAAGTATTCCCTGTGCAACTGTGGCAGCTAATGATTTTACTCAGACTCATTAAGAAAATTAAATCCTCTTCAAAGAATTATATCCAAACATTCTGAAAATGTTTTGAAATGCAGTGGCTGCACTCTGCCCCAGTTGCCCTTGTGACATCCTGCTGCAGTGAATGGAGGCCATGTGTGAGGGCTGGACTGCAGCCTGTCCCTGCTGGCTGAGCACTTACAGCTCACCTTTGCAGCATTCCTTCAGGGAAGTGGGGGGCCCGTTTAAGTCCCCACGGTATCACTTGCTCTTGTCTTTACAGTGCCTTGAATCTGTCTCACGAGAATGGCCTGAGATGCAGCAGTGGAAGAAATATGGGACAAGCACTGCCATCTTTTACATCCACATAAACAATGAAGACAGAGAGGTAAAATAGGAATGGCTGGCTAAGCTCTGGTTGCTCACGCCTGGGCTGTGTGACTGCAACAAAGAACAGAATGTAGCTGAGTGCCCTTATGTGTGTGCAGAGTCATTCACCTTTGGATGGAATCAAGAGGATAAATTGTACCACTGATGGAACTTCTCAAGCTATGTATATGCTGCCTTTTCTCCTGAGTATTTAGTTAAGTGAGGTTTTCCTTTTCCTGCAGGCAAGCAAATTGTTTCCTTTTTCCTTTTGATCTCCCAGGACTCTGTTTCTCAGCCTGCCCATCTTACCTTAATTCCTTTTGATAAAAGAGCCCTTTTATCATACATGCTAAAATTGTTGGATAGGTCTATTTGATATGTCATGATGAAAGCAGCTTTTTAAACATCTTGTATTACTTCTTTTTTCCATATGTCTCATCACTGGGTCTAACAGTATCATAAGTGTCATGATTTTTGGTGGGTTTTTTGTGGTGCTGCAGCTTCTGGATTTCTTACCTTACAATAAACATGAAGATAACTTACATATCAAGCTGTTGTGGTTGCCAACAAACACTTAACGACCTGCTCAGTTTTATGTGAAAAGCAAATTACAAGTATATTCATTGTGAGAAAACTTCAGACTAGGGGGCCTGAGCCATGATTATGGAATGCTTGGGGATCAGTGATAGTTCATACACAGCTGTTTGCTGTTTATTAGCAGACAAGCAACAAGACAGGATTAGTGGGAAATTTTGGATTAGGAATTCAATGACTATTTAGTCACACTTATTGACTGTGTTGTCTTAGGCACATGATAGTTTTCAACATATCCAGAAATGTGACTAATAATTTAGCCAATGACTATAAAAATTAGATCTGTTTTATGGGCTGATCAGTTGATCTCCTGCTTATGAGTTTTTGTAAACCAGGAATATCTGAGCTACTTAGTGGGTGTGGCCTTTAATTTCTGGGAAACTCTTACACTGAACATTGTATTTTAAAGAATAACTAGAAAAAATAAGATTTGTATAACTTTTTTAAGGTGGAATTTGTTACTAGATATAGAATTTTAAAACACCCCCCAATTTTCATAGTTTTGCTTGGATATGTTTTTTTTTCTTCCAAGCTGTTCTGTGGCTTGGAAACAGCAACCTATTTTTGTACCCTGACACTTTTATTTTAATCAAATAATTCAGCATTCAAATTTCCATTTCTAATCTAATTAACACAGTGTTTTTTTAGTAATTAATGATAGCATCTCCTTTGACTCTTCAGACAGAAAGTATAGAAAGGTACTTTAACATGTTCCTTGATTTTTTTTTTGTCCAAACTAAATTCTAGAAACCTGTTTGTAACACTGAAAAAGGATTACCATAGGCCTTCAGTCTGCAAGGATTTAAGCACATAAGGGATCTAGACGAACTCTAACAATGTCATC
>JAWWLV010000179.1:5081407-5115663 GCA_035041135.1 Platyrinchus mystaceus
AAAAGGATTACCATAGGCCTTCAGTCTGCAAGGATTTAAGCACATAAGGGATCTAGACGAACTCTAACAATGTCATCTAGACATTTTCTGCATTTAGCTGCTACTGTATTTCTGACTTGTGCAGCTTTTCAAGACTTTAAAATTAAAGTTCAAAACCTTGAGTATTACAACAAACATCCAGTAACCAGAGAGGGGGACTTTTCCTTGTTTGTCAGGAGTGAAATCAATATACAAACACAGAAGACATATTTAGCTGTGAGTTTGCTGCGGAAGCAGGGTCGTGCTGTTGTAAAATAGTTTTCATTTCATAACCTCAGTTTTACAAGTGTCGTATCACTGCAGCCTATAAAAAAAGAGTTGACCCATTACACAACTGTTAGTAATGAACTAAGAAGGATTACAGGAAGTGGTAACTTCTAAAGAAGCATTAGTACCAAATGTTTTTATCACCAGGGCAAGTGTGTTTTACATGTGATTTATAAAATAGATGGATTTATTTGGAACAAAGTTAGATTCTTGATAATATGTTAAAGTTTGTTCCTTTATGCATGTAATACTGCGCTGTCCAGTATTTGAACACTTATACATAATTTTCAGATAGGCAGGAATTTATGAACTTATCAGTCATCTTGCCCAGTTTTTCTTCCAATAAAAATCTTAATAGTACACTGATCTACAAAACTGGCAGTGGTCACTGTTGGGTGTGGGTTTTTTGTTTGGTTTTGGGTTTTTTTCCCTCTGGTCTTATTTTCTTTAAAATGAAAAAGTAAAAAATATAACTGGCATCCATCCTTCATATATAAATTGAATAAATCAGATTCCAGGTTCAAGTAGTTATTTTCCTCCTGTTTTATGTCCAGAATACTTTCCATTTTTCTGTGAGTGTTTATTGCTATAATATGCTATGATTTTCTCTTCGTGAGAGAAGATGTGTAAACAATAGGGCAGAGACTTTCTAATGACAAACACCAATCTAAACACATCACGGCTGTAGCAGATTGCTCATGAAAATTAGATAATCTTTTTTAATAATCCAATATGAAACCTAGCAGTGACCAAGAAAATACTTCTCAACTGACACATCTATAATCTGCCCAATGTTTTCAAATATATTTTGTTTGGACACCTTTTTCTGCTCAGTTTCATCTCCCCCTGGCAAAATCATACAAAACTTTTCAATAAATGCAACTATTTTCCCTTAAATTAAACTTCCAATGGTTTATACAGAAGGTAACAGGTCAAATGCACAGCCAGAATTTTTGAGGTGGCAAGGGCAGGGTAGCCTAGCTCAGCTGAGGGCTGTAAACACTCATTGCTCAGCTTTTAAATTAAAGAGTAGCTTCTCTCTTTCAGCTCTCCTATTTCTGGCATTATCTTGATGGTTGTTACAGGTAAAAGCCTCACAACATTTGCATGCTGAGCTATCCAGGTAGGTACCCTGTTTGGAGGATGAAGGTTCAAAAAGGAGGCTTAGAAACGAAAGGGGGAAAACACTAAAATAGGCATTGGGTCACAGCAGAGTGCAGAATTTGTGTCAGAAGAAACTGCTACAGTCCCTATCTTTTGCAGATGTACTTAGCTTTGCATGCTGATTAAAATCCTTTGAAGCTGATAGGACTGAATAGTTGTGGGTGAATTTAAGCTGATATGTAAGAACTGAAGTGCTGCATATTGCTAAGAATCAGGTTCTCTGAGCAGCCACGCTAACTCTTTTCTTGTTTCTGTTGTGTCCTTGATAGATATAACCAAAGTTGGAATGTTCCAGTTCTGACCCTGGTCCTCCAACATCCCATTTAACTACTCACATGATAAAGTTATTTGTAAATGTTAAATCTTTGCAGGATTATGATCTAAAGGAGTATTAGAGCCTGATCCAGCTACTTCAGAGGCCTGCCCTAGATTTTGGTGATCAGTGTATCAGAGCCATACTAAAGGGATTAAGATGCTGCCGGTGCTTACTGAAGATATGGTTTGCCTAAAAGCACAGTCCAGTATTCCAGCATTGACACATCCAGGGCACGTGATATAACGGGGCACGTTCCATGGTGCAGCTCATGCTTCTCTCTGATGGGTTACAGTGGCTCCAGTAGCCTTCACTTTATTTATGCTTTGGTAATCCAAATGCTTAGCAGTGTAAATATTTCCCCTGTGTGGCTATACACAGAGAGATGGATTTACTTATATAATGTGTGAGGCAATGTCGTGGAGAAACATCGAGTTTTTGCCAGTGTCTGTCTGAGGCAAGTGGGTTACCTGCTGCAGTGATGGGGAGGTGTCAGGATGGCTGCCACAGCCCCATCCCAGCAACTCTGCCCTGCCCAGAGCTCTCCAGGGAACAGAGCCTTTCTTTAGAAGTAGAATTACACTTTATAGCACTTCAGCTGCTTGTGCAAAAAAATAAAGGAAGAAAATGTTAGACCCCTTTCCCACTGTTAGTACAGAAATATTCTGGGTTTTTCTCTTTTCCTCCATCCAGTTGTATCCTTTAATTTTACTTCTCTCCATCAGGAGAAATTTCTCTTTATTTCACAGGTGTGGCAAGCAGGACTGGAGGGAGGACAGAGGGAGAGATGTGGCACCTTTTTCTCTTTCACCAGGTGGCAGGAGATACAGGGATGACCTACAATGGGAGAGAGGTGCCTTGAATGTCTGTGGACTATTGCTGGCACATAAACCAGGTGGTTGAAGACCAGGTGAGGAAAAAGTTTTTTGGGTTTTTTGGTTGGTTGGTTGGTTGGGGGTTTTTTTGGTTGTTTGGTTTTTGTGGTGAGTCCTTTTTCTGTGTGTTGGAAATCTGCTATTGCACCAGAAAGGCTGAAGGCCCAGTAAAAGCAGGCAACATGCTAGACTGGAAGACTTTATGTACAAACAAAAAAAAAAAGGTATTTCTTTTTCCCTGTGTGATTTGCCATTTATTTCAGACCTACAGAAATGATGTTGTGTTTGATACAATGATAGTCCTGTTATCATGCATTATATGGTGTGTGTGTATATCCAACCAGTTTTGACTCCATCGCCAACACACGTTAAAAACACTAGAGGGAAAAAAAAGTATTATCACTTCTATTTCATGGTGAGGGTGTGTGTTGTAGCTCTGTCATATGGGCAAGAAAAATTTGTTGCAGCCAGAATACAAGTTTCCTGGCCAGATCTGTGGCCAGCTTAAGAGTATTTCCTTTCTCATTACGTGACATCATCCTGAACAAATGATATTAAATGGTATAAAATAATCATTCTTGCATAATACCTTTACCTTTCATCTTGGATTTCAAAGCACTTTACAATCATTAATCTTTACCTCTTAACCCAGTAATCACATGAGTAAAGTCTTCCTCACACAGAAGAAAGATTTCTAAATAGTTTTACATCCTGTTGGAAATGAGAGGAGAAGCCAAGTTTACCCAGACCCTGGGATTAAAATGCAGTACATCTGCTCTCCTTAAGCATCTGCCTTCCTTTCCAATGCATCTACAGACCCAAAAGTCCCAATAAATATTGACATGTAGGTGGTTTTGGTGCATATCTGAAACTTGATGCTGCGTGGTTTAAATTTAGGATCTCCAGCTGACACAGTTCTGTTGCTCCATAGAGAAATACTTCTGTCATGTCATGTGTGTAATCATAGCTGTTTTGTTTGCTTGCTTCACAAATGGCTTTCTTCACAAGCTGGATTTTGTTCAATTTCCATTACCAGTTCTGGGATATTGGTCAGCAGTGTTTGGGACAAGAGCAATACTTCACCAGATGAACAGTCTTGTCCCATGGGAATAACCAACGACTTCTAATCCATCCAATCACTCTCTATAAGGAAAGTATAGAAACAAAATCTATCAATAGTACAAGAACACAGTTCAACTCAGCAAAAGCTTTCAAAATATTAACTGCAAGTTACTCGAATATTTAAATTATTCATAAAAGACAAAATACTGCTGCAACTTTGAAAAGTCAGACATTATTTGTCATACTTTGTGTTCTGATTTTGCCCTGATTTTTAGTGCCATACTTGTTTGTTCTAGGGCGAATGGGCTTAGGGCCAGTGTAAACCTGGCCTTACTGTCTGAGAGCCAAGGCTGTCAACTCTTTGAATGAAGTTGTTTCTTCTGATTGATGTAACTCTGCCACGGAAATCCATAATATCAGGGTTTGATCCCTTGCATAGCTACTATGTATGATCCAGTGCAGCCTTTCACTATCTGTTTCTGCAAAGTCTTGACCATCTTTGTGTTTGTTTCTCATGACCAAAAGCTGCCGCTTTGATATTATTTATCTTTAGAAGGGGTAAGGTTGGCAACAATTCAATACCAGAAAAGAATCTGGCACTAAGGCCTTCTAAATATAACCACTTACTGAATTTACTGATTTTTTTTTTCTTTATATGGAATTACTTTTCAGCTACTATATCCTTTCAGATTCAGGCTGTTGTGCTATTTTTTAACATTTCCATTGCAGAACAGTATTTCAAGCATTTGGAAGTTTTCTTTTCACCATTTGTAGAAGGGTGCTGGGCTTTGACCCTGTCACCACCCGAGATGTTTTGAAACTTGTCCACACCTTTATTTACTGCGAACTGAATTACTGAGTCCTGCCAAACTTCCTGCTAAGCCACTGCTGTTTGAAGGTTTTATTAGAGTCAATATATTGAAAGCAGAAATTCATAATCTTTTTAAAATTTGAAGTCACTTTATTCTATTATTGATTCTTTGTTGTGTGATGACATATGTCCCTCTTGATTCCCACTTGTAGTTTGTTTTACACACAAAAATCTGTTTACAGCTTTGATTGTAGTCCAATAATTCATGGGTATAGCTGGGATAGTTAAAGAATTTTTTTTAAATTACTATAGGATAAATGAACTGAAAATAGATTATATACTGGTATTTAAACTGGGAAAAGGTACGGATCATGAACTTCTTTAGTTTACTTTAATCCTAGAGGGTTTACAATAAGAAAATAAATAATTGATGGTAACATAAACAATATCAGTTGACATAGTTTTATGGATGATAGAGCTTGAAAATGGACATGTAATGTGTACTTGTAGGTGTGGTTTATAAATACACCTGTGCCGACTGAATATACGATTCAATCGTCCTAAGAACATTGGACATTTGGATTAAAAAAAAAGAGAGAAATGCAATATTAAATACCTAGTTAATTGATAGTAAAGGAAAGGTGACTGTCAGTTCTATAATCAAGCAGAAGAAACACCCTAAATTTGGAAGTAGAAACTAGATACATTCAAGCCACAAATAACCTGCAGCAGCAGGGGTCTTTTTTTATTCTGAGGCAAGCTAGTTCTTGGTGCAATCTTCTTTGGTATGCAGAAGCTTCTTTAATAGTTAAGCCTTTTTAATAAAGACTAAAATACTTCTAAAAGGGGTACTGTAATGCGAACAGAAAGTATATGGTCAGATAGGAAACCAAGTTAAATCAAGATAAAGTTCTCAGCTATTAATCTATGTGTATATCTTCCTTTGAGTCCAGTTTTCCTTCTGATTATCTATTATCAAGGGTGTATTCAGCATGAACGGGTACTAGACATGGCTCCATTCCTGTTATTTGCTGTTTCCACATACACATACAACAATTCACAAACAAATTTATCAGAAGCAGTGAAGTAGTGAATGATTTTAAAATAAGTCAATATTTCAAGTGTTTTAAGGTTTGGTTTCAGTAAAGAGCATGACTTAAGATGATCCACTTACTGTGCATGGCAATGACATTACTATTGGATAAGCTGCTGCATCTGGGGCAGTAGTAACCCCCAGCAAACAGGACATAACTGAGTTTAGAAATCACTAAACCCATGCTATCTGCAGCCTTACATTTTTATTATACATGACCACTTCCTGAAAGAGCATTGATGAAAATAGAGTTGTAATTTGTTTTAAGAACATAAGTTATTTTCTTATCATCCAGATGCAGATCCTGCACCACTGAATTCAGTGGAAGTTGCATGAAGCTAAGTGGGTTTTAGTTAGTCTTTTGAACTTTTTGTGTGTGCAAAAATGTGCTCACGCTGCATCCCTTCAGGTGAGAGGACAGAGTTCCCCCTGGAACTAGTGAGGCTCTTTCAGGGACAGTTAAAGAAGCAGCTTTAATCTGACTTGTCACTTTGAGAAGTCTCCTCTCTCTCCCGAGCAGCCCACAGTCACAAATTTCCCTATTTACTATGTCAGTAAAGGCCTCTCCACCTGTGGTGTTGGTGCTTCTTTTGGAACTATTTCTGGCATAATGGACAGATTCTTACTTCTTGAGTATTTCTAAACCGAAAGCCAACTGATATGTTACTCATTGGTGAGGGGGTTTATTGTTCTGCCTGTCTGATGGGATATATATAACAAAAGCCCTTTGTTCTGCTTCTTAATTTGCCTTGTCTTGATGAAATTTGCTTTTGTGATCACCCCAAAAAGTACACTGAACTACCTACAGATGGGATGTGACCAAGGGAACTCAAGCAGGTTTGCACTTTGCATCCACTTCTGATTTTACCATATTAGAGCAGGGAGGAAGGTGAAAAGGAAAAATGAAGCAAATTATTCTCCACAGAAGAAAGACTTCTTTAAGAACACAAGACAAACAGAGGCCTTGGAAGTAACACTGGCGCCCAAAAATATTACTTTTTGTTCTGTACACAACTCATTTTGCTCCATCTAATCTAAAAAATGCATTTGCATAATGACTTTTTGTTGAATAAGAGGTACACTGTTGAACTGTTTAATTCTACTTTGGCTGACTTGCATGTATTTTCAAATCCTTATTTCCTAAGAACTTTAAAGGAGATGGAGTTTTCTGAGTTCTCTGTTTAATGATTTCACCTATGTTTAGCTGGGGAGTTTTCTTTTTAATCCAGTTTCCTTCCTTTTTCCCTCTACTTTCCTTCTTCTTTCTCCCTTTCCTCTCTCTTGCAGCACACAACCCTGGGCATTCAGACTTAGGCAGTTGTCCAAATCTATTTTGAAACAAAATTTTAAATCAAAACTTTTTGCAGCTACAGGTCAAGGGTCACATGGGTGTGCCCTGGGTCAGCAGGAAAACTTGGGATGACATTGCAGACACATCTCTCTTTCCACCCCCAGTAAATATGTGCATAATGCAGAGCTATAAAAATGTTATTTTTCAGAAGAAGTCGAGGTCACCTTGTCCCATAGAGGACCAGTTGAAAGAACTTTGAAAAGAGGGAAGGTAGGCATACCTTATGTAAGAAACATAAATTTTTCTGATTAATAGCAAAGACCTAGCAAAGCACGTCCAGATTTTGCGGTGTTGACATGCAGTTTCATTTTTACCATACTCAGAGTTACTTGGTATCAGAGGTAGAAAAACTGTGGAACCCGAAATGCCACGCAGAGAAGGGAGAACTCACGGCATTTCGCAGATACTGAGATACACAAAGCTTTTGTGAGTGCTAGTTCTACGTTCAACCTGTCAGTTTTCCACACTGACCCCCCAGTAATCCTGTAGTACGGAGAAAGGTTGATACTTTGAACAAAACTTGGAGCAGAAGTAGATGTTAACATATTCAAAACTGCACTTGTAGCTGGAAAAAAACATGCTAGTATTTTGATTTTCCCCCTGATGTTTCTATGGTAGTTATCCTTGTGTGTTTTTCAGCTGCTTTTGAGGCACTGCTGTATTGCTGGCTGTGAAAGTGAGAGAACAGCTTTTGCAGATGAAAGGCCAGCAATGATAGCGCTGGAATGTGACCTCGGCCATTTATCAGAATGACATTGTCAGTCAGATGATACACCATCCTTATTTTTCCGACCACTTCTGGCACAAATTCAGGTCAGTTCAGGGTGGGGGCATACATTGCCATGCCATGCATATACCCATAATTGGCCTATTAAGACTCACAATGTGAAGTTATCTTAGTTAATATGGAAAAGGTTCATTTTCAAAAGCCCTCTCTTGTGTGTACGTATTTAACATGTTCCTCTGTCACTTCCAACCTGTTTTAAAAATCCATTTGAAAGAAACCAGTGGGATTAGAGAAAGACTGGTTAGTCTCTCTGTAAAAAACCTAGATAAATTGAAATAGATATCAAACGAGGGTAATTTTCTTGCTATGGATCATGAGTATTCTGCTTAGTAGACTAAGGTCTCATGAACTGTTAGTGATTATTCCTTACTGCCTCAGATCTATGAAGTATCTAAAACAGTAACAGAAAAGAAGCTTTTATCTAAATGAGAAATTTTGAGTAAATGGTGTTACTTGGGTGTAATTCCCATAGCTTCCTTCTCCCTATCTGCCACTGAAAATAACGGAGGCAAGTGTTTGGTGGAAAGATTGTGAGGGTGAAAGCTGGGACATTTTCAGCCTGGCATTGGTTTGCACTGTGAGCAAGTTACTTCCTTGAGCCACAACGTCCACAGCTGCAAAACAGGGTGAGACTTAAGAGTCCTCAAATATAAAAACCCTCTCCCTTGTAAATGCAAATTCTATTTCTACAGTACTACTTTTAAGATTGTACAGATCTAAGCCTTGTTTGTAGATTGTGTCCCTCAGGACATTCCAAAGGTTCAGGAATATTTTGGGGGTTTGTTAGGGCATACAGATTAGGACAAGGCATGCAGGTGAGGCTGTCTTTTAAGCTAAACTGTTGAAATGCCAGAAATGTGGTGCTTTAAAATCTGGACAAAAGGAAATACTTCTGCTCCTCTTTCTTGACTGTGGAGTGTGGAAGAATTTCTGTGGTTGTTGCCATGATGAATCATGCAGATAGCAGTTATGCATGAGTTATTGTTTTAGGATGAAACTCCATGCTTAGTTTTTGATAATTCTGCTCTTGAAGGGAGAATTGAAAATGGTTGTGTTCTGTATTCCATTCCATCTCTAATTTTTTGGCAGATGAATATGCTGCATGATGCTTGTGTTTGGATAATTAAATAGCATAGAAAACATAACAAGATCGCTGATATTCTAGAGCTGAAAAAGTAGAAATAAGTTAGTAAATAAGTAAGTTGAAAATAACTATTTCAGCCAGTTATGTCTTTGTGTTTCTAAGATAGCTTCTTATGCAAGCTAAAAAAATCAAGTATTTTTTCACAACAATGCCCACCCAGACCAAAGAAGAGCAGCGGAAGACTTATCCGTGTTACAATTTTTGGTCATAAGCCTGTTTGTTTGCTTTTGAAATATAGTATTGTGGTAATCACAGAAATAGAAAGCATTTCAGAGTGAATGAATAAGCAAAATGTTCTTATTCCTGGTGAACAAGTGCCTATGTGCTCCCACTGACAAAGTGAACAATTTCTAACATGTACATATAAAAAAAATAAGAATCAGTTTAAACAGTATTTTGACTCATCAGTCAAGTTTTAAGCATGCTCATAATTTTCTCACTGATTTTGAATCCCATGTTTGGGAAGAGACTGGACGTATTGGCTGATTCATTTTCTGGTGATTAAGTGGTATGTCTGAACAGGAAACATACTGCAAAAGGCTTGGGGGGTTATAAATAGAACATGTTCTGAGGGAAAGTTGTTATGCAGACAGCAGAGTCTGTTGATACATGACTGCATAGATGTTGTCTGCTGTAAACCACCAGTATTTTTAATGAAAATTTTCTCGTTAATTTAAAAAAAACCCCCACTTTAATTACTTAATATTATTTCTTTACATCCTTATTTTATTTAGATGATTGTCTAGGGATAGTAGTCACTTTTAAACTTCAAAATAAACTGTCTTGATAGCTGTCCTTTAGTTTTCAAGGCCTGTGTTTTTTGATTCCAAGAATACATTTCTTTAAACTTACCCTTGCTAAACTGACAAAATCCTGACTTACTGTGCACTTCCTATGTGCTTTCTGCTGTGATACAGTCTGTATATGTCACATGTCACATGCACAGAGAGAGCAAGGAATGGACACAAGCTAGAAATTCCAGCATAAATATGACTTCTGCTATTGGTAAACTCATGAGTTACCTTAGACAAGTTTTTCCACAATTTCCATAGGTTTTCCTGAAACAGTGATTTATCTTCACTTTGTTCTTCTGGAAAGGTAAGATAAAAACTGTTCCCCATTTTAGAATGCTGAATACAAAGCATAACAGGATTCCCTTGAAATCAATGACTTTGTCCACAAAGCCAGAAAGAGCATCTTTTCCCCCCCTTTTCCAATTAGCAGCAAACTCAGTATCCCTATCTGGTCATATTCCAGTGCAATTTACTGACAAATGGATCACTTGACTGGAAAGAGCAGTTCTGTCATTGTTTAAAAAGGAGCTATGTTGCTAACACAGGAAGAAAAATATTGTGGACAAGTAATGGAAATAAAATCAAACTTCCATAATTTATAGCTGGATCCAGAGCTAACCAAAGCCAGTAGGAGTCTTTCCACTGACTTCATCAAACTTTGCATATTTGTCCTCAGAAGTGCAAGTAGTACAGCTCAGCCAGGCCCTGGGAGATGCTCCAACCCCTTGTTCTCAGCTGACCTTCTTTGGCCACAGCTGCCTGGGTGAAAGTGGTACTACACACAGCACCAAGGGCAGGCCAAATGAAAAACCTGGAACACAAAAATGCTGTAGGAAAACCTGCACTAAACCAGACAAAGATACATATAAGTAACAGTAAATGGTAGCAGTATTATGGGTTCTTTTGCCTCCAGGCAAGTGCCTACACATTTATAAATAATGACGTGCAGACATTAGTTTAGTTGAAGATGCTTATTGATGCTTTGTAGATTAATGTTTTAAGCAAAACAGAAGGCAAGAGTGGGCAAGTTTCCAAAATCTGGATGTATTGTGAAATAAAAAAGTACATGTAAACTTTTTCTCCGTGAGCACACAGTGAATTGTTCACGTTGGCTAAAAATCCTAATGCTGTGTACTAAAATAAAAAAAATCCTACTCTGTCACTGTCTGGAGTAAATGATAAGAGAAGTGGCCAGGCTCATGAAGGAAATCAGCCATTTAACTAAAGCAGAAGCCTCCTTGAAATGCAGAAGTTTTTTTTTAATAAGGAAGTTTCATCTGTAAACTTTCACAATAAACCCTTCTCTGAAACAGTCTGTTAGATAGCGACTGTATTTTATTGAAATTTAATATTAATTATCCAGGTATAACTAAACTTTTGTTTACCATCTGACAACAAATATTTGTCTGTGTGGGCGAAAGGCCAGACAGTGTTCTCTTGTTCACCAGGAAGTAAATGAAACATTTGAATCCTGTGGAGATATTTCAAACTGACTTTTTAAAATTTTGAAAATACCTTTTTGTCTTTAGCTTATACCTTGCTAAATACTGTGTTGGTGAATGGGTGATGGCAGATGCATATCTTGAAAGAGCAGCATAATTGCTGCTCATTAAGAAATTGCAAGGAAGCAATATATAGCTAAAAGAAGCACTTCACATGCAGAAAGAAGCACTTGCAAATCAGGAAGGGTGAACAGGCAAAAGAAGACTTTTGAGCTGTGCTGAGTTTCACAGGTCAATCCCATGTATGAATTGTAAATATTGCCCTATGAAGGGCACTTGAAAGAAATGCCAGTTCTGTGAGCAACGCGGAAAAATCACATAGCGAGCTGATGGACTAAGTTTCTGCTCAACAGGATTTCCCCTGGGAATGTGGCAGTTGTTAGTCTTCATTTCAGCTGTTGAGAAAACGCACTTGTGCCCAGGCTTTGTTTCCTCCCCGAGTGCTGCTGTTACCATTCCAGGGAGTTCAAAGTGGTTTTGCTCTTGGTGTGTTCAGGCTCCTCCTCCACCAGCTGAAATCTGTTATTTCAAACTCTGGATACAGAGGAGCAGGAAGGGTGGATGGATGCCAACTGCCCTGTTGACAAATTTGCAGATGCAGTATTTTTTTAATTAAAAAATACTTTTTTTTATCCTGGTACTGAAACTGGAAAGCTACTGGCAGACAGTGCAAGTCTGAAAAGGTCTCTCTTTAAGCTATGCTTTTTTGTTTGAAGTTGCTAACATAACATGTTTAAACACTATATGATGGAGTTCATAAAAACATTTTGCAGGTTGTAAGGAACAATACTGCTTGTGCTGTGATCTGGTGAGATTGCATGAGGTAAGAAAATGCAGGGAACAGGAGACCGTTCAACAAGCCTTGGTGTTACCCTTGGGAGCTGGTGGCAATTTGTAAGGTGGCACCTCTCTGCCAAGCCCTAAGCCAAAGGGTGGCAGAAAACATGATGCTGCAAAGACTGCCATCTCTGGTGGATGCAGCAGCCAGGACTGAACTCCCTGCAACATCCTTGACATCGCCAAAACTTATGGCAGGGAGGAGAATGACCATGGCCTTATTCCACACACGGTCTCAACCTTGCCAAATGCTTGCTGAAAAACTTCTTTTGCTCTGCCCCGTGGGCTACAGCACAGCTCTTCCCTCACATAAGCAGTGCTGAAGAGATTGTATCGTCCTGAGCCCCTGTGGATTTGGCAGAGGGGTTTGGGTAGTGCCGATGTCTGTGCGTGGCCCACGTCTGTGTGGCAGTGCTGAGCTCCTCTGGGAGCAGAGGTGTTATGGAAGGCTGAGCTCATCCCTACAGTTTTAGGAAAACTGACAACGCTGGCAGGGGGCCAATTTAACTGGGAAAACCAAAGTCGACTAAGCCTGAACAACTTAATTATCATACAAGGTTAAAGAGGTAAAATGGCTTTAGGCCCCATTTAAGAAACCAGGGATGAAAGGGTGGAAACAGGAATAAGCTGCTTTTTTTTTTCTGTGATCAGATAAGAAAGAGAAATCTTCAGTGCTGCTGTAGCTGGATACAAAATAAAAAAAAAAGCCTTGACGTTGGCAGTGAGTAGTTAAAAAACAATTAAGCTTTGAAGAGCATATTCCCAAGCAGCATTTTGAGAACACAGTTGTATTTTTACCCAGTGAAAAGTCCATCTTTTGAGGGTAATTTTCCTAAGTTTAAGGTAGTGATTAGAGACCTATAACTCACAACTTTATAACACCAGGTTTAGGGAAAAGTCTCTTTTGTGTCTGTGTTGTGGGCAGCCTCTCAATGCCATGAATACCTTCAGTTTTAGCAGTTGTGTTGCTGTGCTGCTGTTTGGCCTCTGGTGACGATCGCTGAATTCTTGCTTTTAACAGATGTCTTAGTCTTTTTTCTTTTTACTTTTTGCAGTTGAGTGAAATCAGAAGAAAAGTTGGTTATTGCTTTAAATGAGCTTAAGATCGACTCAAGTGAAAGGTAGGAGGCTGAATGAAATTTTCTCTCTTACCAATAAGCATAGTAGTGAAAAATGTCAATATGCACATTTCATTGAGCATAGCCACTGACCTCCTGGACCATGACAACTAAGCAGTTTTGAACTAAGTATTTTTAACATATATAAATCATACTGAAATGAAAACCTACAGGTAACCCAAATTTCTATAAGTATCAACACTTCTTGCAGATATATATATAATAAGCAAAATTTATGTGGAACCTATAGGTCCTTAGTTATTCCCCTCTTCTTGACAGTATCCTTTGAAAATCCATAAATGGCATTAAACGTGCATAACTCTTGTTTCTTAGCAACCTTATTTTTTAAACAAAGAGGGTTTGAATACGTATAATTTATTTATTTTAGGCTGGCAAGACAGACAATGATGTATAACAGACAAAACTAATACCCAGCAGTTGCTGGTTGTTTTCTATTATCTCCATAGAGCAAGTTAGAAACATTTGTGTTAGATAATTAAAAAAAAAAGGGACTATATCTTCTTCCTCGTCATTCCTTCTTGGCTAAGCATGGGAAGTGAGGTCATCTGTTCTCTAATACAGCATAATGCAGCACAGTAAATGATCAGTCACTAGAATCTCCCAAAGTAAACTCTGGCATTGCCAAAGAAAGTACCTCCTTCCCCAAGATTTAGCACTGAACTTCTAACATGTGTTTGCTCATGCATATGGAGTCATAGACATTAAAGAAACAATTACAATAGCACAGACTCACTAGAAGTGTTTAGCTTAAAAAGGAAGAATGAGAATCTGTGAAACTGGAAGGATGGCACTTAGAAGTGTTGTGGTTTCATCCTTGAGTTAGGCAAGTATGCCTGAGTGTTGGGCCGTCTGAGAAACAGTAATTTCCCTAAAACATCTCTGCACTCGGACTTATCGTGATGGTCCTCACTGGTTCAAACTCTGTCACTCTTCCATTAATGACACTCAGGGAAGTCTTTGTTCAGTAACACCCACAAAACATAAATAGCATTTAATTAAATAAAGTCTCTGCTAAGATTTAATATGCCAAGATCAAAGCATGTGGAAAGTGATCTTTGTCTCTGACAGAAGGTTTCCCACAGACAAGAAATAATCTCAGGTTCTTGCTGACAACACATACAGAAAGGTTAATTTGTATTAAGAATGTGTTTACAGAAGGTTCCCTTTATTCACAGACAGTCACATTCTAGGAACTGTTTTCATGAAGGTCTGTGCTAAATACACAAGTCTTCTGAGTTGTTTTTATTGTTTGTGTGTTTGAGGTTTTTTTTTCCTTTTCTCACAAAATTTCCCCAATCACAGATCAGTGAATTTTTTCTTCTGATACAGTCTGGAGCACCCTCTCTGCCTGCTTTGCAATGTGACATCCTTCAAGCAGTGACTTGCTCATGCAGATGTTTTAGCACCCCAAAAAGCAGAATCTGTTTACCAGCTGTAATCATTTGCTGTGTGTTAACTTAAATTTCTTTATCACTGTAGTGGACATTGAAGTTTCAATTTTCTCTGCGAAGTCTTAATCTGAAATCAAGTATGACCAAATTCAGAGCACATTTTCAAAGAAGGTGTTAGTGCAGCAGTGCAGGAAGGAAATCTTATCAACTTTGCTGAGCTTGGTGGGTTAGTTTTACAGAGAGTCGTTTGTCAGCAGAATCCAAAGCAGCAAAGCTGCAAGCACTAGCTAGGGAAATGAGGCCTGATCCAAAGCCTGTTGGAATCCATGCAAAACAAAGTTTAATTACTTGATCCTTTTCTCTCTGAAGTCAGTGAGATGTTGACATTTATTTCAACAGGAGAAGTAGCTCTATGGCTTTGATATCTCTCATGTATTTCTCAGAGTAGTGACTTGTGCAAATCAAAGCAAAATAAAAAGCTTTTTTTTAAAATTCTTTTGAGCACAAAACCCCAAGTGTCAGAAATGAAAATGTAAAATATCTGTGGAATAAACTCTGATGACTCAACATTAATAAAATTAAGACTTTTAGTGATATTCCCTAAGGAAATAATAAAAATATATCCCTATGGAATACTAAATCTTTTAACAGCTGACTAAAACACTGACTATAAGGACAGGAAAGGAATAAAATGCAATTCTTTATTATGATGACTTATTCTACCCTTCCAAATGCCCACCTTATTTGATTATCTGTCAAATTTTCTCAAAATTCAAACACACCTTACAAAATGATATGTGCCCTAAGAGAAGTCTCAAACTTTTTAAGGTTCTGGTTGTTGCTTTTCAGAACTCAAAGACGTTTCCATGATTTGTAATTCCAACATCACCAAAGCTGGTGTTATCCCTTAATGAAGTAAAATGACAGTGAAGCAGGACTCTATTATAGGAATAAATACAGGACTATATTTTTTTTCCTTACTAAAATGAGAGTTTTCCTAGGGAGTGAGAGGGTCATTTCTTCTGCCTTCAAAGAAGGAATTTTTTATGATTCCTGAGCTAAAGATTTTGAAAAGGCTGGTGGTGACTAGCTGGGTACTCTCTATAAATCTATAAAATTGCATTTAGCAAAGTGGCTTTGGATATGAATCAACTGAATGACATTGGGAGCAAGAGGTCGTCCTGTGCTCAGATTTGGTGTATTATTAGAAATTTTATGTCAGTAAAATCCTTTTTAGCTTCAGGGAGGGTTAACCAGCAGACATGATCCAAAAAGTGAAATTTCCTAGATTTGTGTCAGTAACCTGCATTAGACAAGCTCTATCTCCTTTTTGTCAAAATATCAGAGAAAATACACACAGAAAAAATAAAACCACGCACACACAAGCCCCAAACCCAAACAACAGAAGATTTGCATTGAGGAAAGAAGGACTAATGTTACCAACCTGGGGATGAATTACTGGCCAGGTGTGCTCTGGGATGGTTTGTTAGAGCTTGCCCTCTTAAAGGGTAGAGGCAGCACAGGGCAAATACAAATCCTGGCAGTTGTGTGCCAGTGTGGCAGAGCCTCACTCCTGTTTCTGCAGCAGAAATTGCTGATATGAGGAAGGTAGGGTGATGAAAAAACTGTCCCCAACCTTCCCTAACAAATTAATTTGTAGTCTTCTGTGGGAAGAGGGCTAGAAAATTAGCTATGTGTGCATTGTTGGTACTTCTGGGTTGTTTGTTTCTGGTTGTTTTTTTTTAGTGAACCAAAGTAGTTTGAACTGTTCCTCAAGATAAATGTGTAAATCTGTTATTGTGTTTGGAAACTTGAACAGAAATGTTGTTTAGAAGGCCTCTCCCACTAGAATAGTTCCTTTAAATGCTAAGGGTAGCATATAAATACATCTGATACATCCAGGATTGGGTAGGAAGGGCTATTTCCTGCATGCATGGTAAGAAAATCCTGCTATTCCAGGCTCCTGGAAAATTATATGCGCCCACGTAAAGAGTCCAGCTTCCTTTCCTTAGATCTATTTTCTTTTCTTTACTCTATAGAGCAAAATTCCTTTAAAAGAACCACTCTAATGGCTTTATATGTTCATGTAAAACAAAAAGCATTACTGAAGGAAGAAGAAATATGTATTTAGCTACTGATTCTCACCAGAAATGAGTATGATGACTAACTCCAAACTGAATGTAGGAAAATACCAAGCTACCTGTAATGGCCTTTCACATGATGTAGCAGAATGTCAAAGTTTCACCCTCACAAGAGGTTTTCATCCTGCACCCTATAGATTACAAACTTCTACATGATGTATATGTGGATTCTCAAAGTCATAAAGGAGGTGAGTAGTGGAGGAGAGAGCTCAGCATGGTCTGCTGAGAGCCAGCCCACAATGTAACAACCAGATTGTTTCTTCTGTACAAAAAATTCAGTTAACTTTGAAGGATACCACAAGAAGGGCTTTTATTGTGTTGGATATGTAGATAGGATTGCATTTACAAGAATTTGGATACATAGGCTTGCACATATCAGGAAAGGGAGTGTTGCACATAATTAGCCACAGTGAGGGCTGAACAGCCCACAGCAGAGTTAGCAGGCGTGGCTTTATCCTAGTTGATAAGGCTGGATTGTTTTTTTAAAGACTATTCTTATTCCTTTTTCCTATCTTTTCAATGGTGGAGAACAGGCTATGTTTGAATAACGACAATAAAAAAATTACAAAGCAGCTCCCAAGTTAGAAAAATGGGTTAGGAACCTGGTCTCACTGAAGGTGAGGCTGTGCAGCACACAAGGAAGTTGCTATTTCTCTTTATGGTTGCATGTCCCACTCTTCACAGAAGGGAGGGTGGGCTAGAGTAGCCAACAGAGCCCCATGTAATGCCAGATTGATGGTTCCTGATTAGTGTTTGTTAATCTAATCTTTATTGAAGTGTACTCATCTTAGCCCAGAGTGATTAGATTAGACTGTATCTTAGTTATGTTCTCCTTTGGAGAGAGGTAGATATGACTGTAAATAAAGAATTTCTTAATTCTGGTTAAGTAACATCTAATGAAATGTAATTTTTAAAAATGGTTATGATAATATTTAAGATTAGTGAGTGTGAATTATACATTCATCTTTTGGTCACTTTCAAAGATCAGATAGTTAAGGATGATGAGTAGATATACTAATTATAGTCATTAAATAACAAGGTCCCTGATGGTCTTCATGCAGCCCCATATGTGTTTCCCTAGGGATGCATACATTTTTTAAAGGACTTGGCAGGAGAGGGTTATCTTTTTATGGACTCATAACTTCTTCCGAGAGGTGTGTAGGGAAGAAGATAGCTGTGAAGGTGAAGAGACACATGGGAGGCCAGTGCTGTAAGCATCTTTCCTAACAAATAAGGAACATCTATTCTAAAGAGGAAAGTTTTGGAATATTTTCCAGTAGGGGTTAAATTCTTTCTGACTCTATTTCTGGGTTCTCTGGCTCTCAATGGTGGACTGAAACTAGGAAGACTTTGTACGAATCATATAGATATTATTTCTTTCATACACACATCTCCCTTTGCTAACTACAGATCACTTTTTCTGGAAGATTGCTAAGAGTATTTTCTCATTCTTTGTTCTTGCTTTCCCCAAGGCTCCTAAAGAAGATAGTGTTTTAGATAACAGGGAAATGGTATGCACCATTATTTCTATATTCTTGCTTTTATCACTTTGAGGAAAAAGTACACTTAATCTCCTGAAGTGAAATAAGCACACAAACATACTGCAATTCTAAGTTAATGATTGGGTAAAACTTGGGTTCAGCCAAGCCTGATGCAAAAAGCAAGAAGACAAATTTCAACCCAAATGGAAGGTATTTTCTACAACAAAATTCCTGCCTTAAGATCAACAAATTATTTTAGAGACTTGGTGAAACACTTGGGTCATTAGAGATTATGTTACATTCAGCTGTGCATGGATAAAAAGGGCCACATTCACACTTGTTTTCTCTCTGTGTTATCCAAAGCCACTTCAAATTTGGCTTATAGGAGGGAAGTGTGAGAAGGGTCAGATAGCTCATGTCATGGCAGAACACGGTCTGGCTCCCTTGTTCTGCCACAGCCTTCTTCAGTGTCACTTAAACGGGATATGTCAAAATATTTATGATTGTTTTAGGTTACCTATAAAGTAGGCCTGCTGGGGTTTTTATCAAACCTTTAGGTGAGTAAATATGAGCTTTAGCCTGTTCACCCTCCCTGTTGCAGCACTTCAAGTGATTCTTAATAGTTTTTCTTTGTTCCTTTTCCATAAAACTTCATTTCTGCCCTTAGCAAGATGTTGTTACTGTTGATTGAAGCCAGGCAGTCCTAGTGTCAGTGCTGTCAGTCACATCAGCTGCAGATCTTGAACTTTCTTTCCAGTCGTCTCCTATTTGCATGCCGACATAAATCTTCTGGAACCTCCCGGATACATGACAGCCTTTAAGCTTCCTCAGAAACAGAACCTAAACAGGCGAGAGAAACCGCCCCGAGCTCCCGTTCCGCTCCGCCGGATGCGCCGTCCCTGCACCGCTTTCCCCCGTGACAGGTGGCAGCTCCTCCGCCCCGCTCCGGTCCGGACCCTCCGCCCGGGGCTGCGGGGCTCCAAAAAGCCCCAGACCGGCGCCGATCGGGAGCGGCGGGGTACGCGCACCTTGCGGCTCGCAGGGCGCTGGGCCAGGGGCTAACGCGGAGCAGCGGCAGGCGGTAACACGGGGCAGGCGGTAACACGGGACAGGCGGCCCGCCCGCCCCGGCCCGCCCCGGCCGGCGGCCCCGCCCCAGCCGAGCTGAGCTGAACCGAGCCCCGGCGGCAGCGGCAGCAGCATGTGGAGCGGAGCCGCCGGTAGGTCTGAGGGGCGCTGCCGCGGGCGGAGCAGGTGCGGCAGGAGCGGGGCTGGGAGCGGGACCCCCTCGGGCGGCAGCCGCGGCCGGGCGGTCCCTCCCGGGCGGCAGCGCCGGGCTCGGGGCCGCGCCAGCGCTTGGCCGGGCGCGGAGGGCTGGGCGGTCGGTGCCCGGCGGGCTGTGCCGGGCTGTGCTGAGCTTTCCTGAGCCGTGCCGGGCTGTGCTGGGCAGCACTCGCGGGTCCGGGCGCTGCCGGCCGCGGGCTGTACCTGCCCCCCGCGCGTCCGCGGCACCGCCGGGTGACGCCGCGCTGGCTCGGACGGCCACGCAGGAAAACTCAAAATCAATCTTTCGCTCCGGCGATTAAGACAGACCTAAGTGCTTTCCAAACGTGTTACAACACTGAAGTGGGTTATTAGTTCGGACGCGTCTTAATGAGTGTGTTAATCAGCATAACATCCTTCCCTGCTCACCTTTTGGGCTAATTGAATATGGCATCTGCTGGGTTTTCTCTTTGTGCTTTGAAGTGTTTGTTAACCTGCGATAGTGATTGTCTTGTCATGTTCACTCCGTTTTTAATGTGCAAATTCAGCATGTGACTTGAATTCAGATAGTTGGCCGTGAGTTGGCTCGTAGACTGATGAATGTAGATTTATTTGCCCCAAGGGTTATAGGGTTGAACTAGTATCAAAAAGTTTTAAATTCTCTCTCAAGCTTATCGTAAAAGATCTGGAGGTCTCTGTCGACTTTAAAAAAACTATTTACAATTGGCAACCTTGCTGGTACCTTCAGCCAAAATGAGATCTGAGCATGGAAACTGAACTGCATTCTTGTATCTAAAGATGGTCCCTTGCAGGTCGAAACGGAGGCATGTTGGCATGGTCAAGAAACTTCATGGGAGTGTGGATGTGGGGTTTTTTTGGTGGTGGTGTGTTTTTTTTTTGGTTTTGGTTTTTTTTTTTTTTTTTTTTTGTTTGTTTGTTTTTTGGTTTTTTTTTTTGTTTTGTTTTTTTTTTGTCCCCCTTAGAGACTCTTAAGTCTTGCAGTAAGGTGGAGCAGCACAGTCCCCTGCTGCCAGTGCCAGCTGGGGTGTAGCTGCCCCCTCTCTGACTCTGCTGTTGGTTTTGAGGAAGTTCTTAATCTCTCTGTGACTCAGTATCCTAATCTTTAAAATGGCTTAATAAGACTTGTCACGCTTGCCTCCCAGGGACATTAACATCTAATTGTTGTTCATGAAGTGCCTTGATCTGGGAGAAAAGAGGGCATCTTGCTTCCCTCATTTCGCCACTCTGTGTGGAGTGCTAATTATGTTATATGGGTGGAAAACAGATTATCCTACAACCAAACTGGAATTCACGTCTGTTATCATTGACATAAGCACTCTAAATGAGTGTATGTCCACTTATGCTTAGTTTGAGGTGTCTGGGTGTTTCTCTAAATATGGTGGGGTTTCTCCTTTATGGAGTATGCATCTGAGAAATGTGCTTCTAAAGTACTGTACTGAAGCATCAGCAAGCTTTTGCTCCTCACTCTAGAGATATTACACAGCTTTTCTCTGTATTTTGAGGTCAGTAAAGGTGTTAAGAATTAAAACTCAGTGCTCAACATGTCCTGGATCTTAGGCTTTCTCTTACTGAATCTTATGTTTAGTCTCAGTTTTTGTCATGTTTCATTTCTTTAGGAACTGGTAAAACATATGATTTTACAGTTCTCTGCTTGACAATACAAGCTGTCTTTAAAATATGAATTTTATCTGTATAACCATTTTACTTGCCCAAAGCAGTAATTAGCCACTTTACTCCCCTGACTTGAATCCCGCCCCACCTCCTTGTTATCACTGCTGCCTCCTCCTCGAGCAGATAGCAGGGCCTGCCGTGGCAGTAGCAGAGGTCTGGGATGATGGGGTCACCAACAACATACACCAGAAGATACAAGATTCCATAAGGCAGCTGATGTGAGTTAACACACTTCCTTACAGCACAGGTGTAGCGGTCTTTTTCACTTAAAACCTTGGGTTGAGAAATTTAGTCCTTTTCTTGTGTTTTGCTTTCTCCATACTGCAGGGCTGGGAGGCTGCTTTGTGGTGGAGCTGACTAGCCGGGTAGCAGCACATTTGACTCATACATTTGATTCAGTTCTCCTTTTCAGCATTGTTTTTGTGATATATATATATATCAGCCCCCCTGTTAAACAGACCTGTCAAGTTTATACCTCCCAAATAAAGCTTTTAAAATGTTGCTTGACGTTTGTTGCTCTTAATAGTACTGGCAAAAGATATTGGAGATGTGTCTTGTGTGGTGGAGAAATGAAGTTCTGATAGGAAACTGAAGCATGCTGCGTTCAAGTGCCTCTTGCCCTGTGGTCTGCAGCAAAGTGATGTGACTTCCTGCTGTGGCTGTAAAATTAGGTGAATTCTTAACAAACTAGTATAATGAAAATTACACAGAAATGGGAAGTCGTCTCTGTTTCAAACTCTGAATTTTATTGTTTGTTTGTTTGTTCTTAATTGCCTTAATGTTGCTCCAAGGTTGTGTAGCATATATCCCTGATATCACAGGGGTGGTTGCACTGCTGTTTGTGAGGAGTTTCCTTCAGTTTTGTCTAGAATATAGAAGTAAGAATGATCTGAAAACATTTTTTCTTTACGAAGATATGCTGAAGTGGAGTTTTCTTATCTGGTGTCCATGTCCCATGCCTTGAGGAGATGAGAGAGCCTTTGGTTGGAGATGTTCTTTACGTGTAAAAAATCATAAAGCAAGAGAGGTGATTACTATCCAGTTTCTCTATGCTTTAGTCTTTCACCTCTTCTAGCACATACCTTGTATCTGCTCCAGCTGTCTTGCTGCTCTGGTATTTTATAATTAGTACCTTGAAAACTGAAGGGAAAAATTTCAAATGCTGTATATTTCCCACTGGGACTCTTCCATGTGGCTGTAACATTTGTTGTGAGTCCTTGGTAACGCGTATCTTTTCCTCAGGAGTCCTTCATCTCAGTTTGAGTCCCCTGGCATCAGCAGAAAAGCTCTCTTTTCTAATGGAAGAAGCTTTGCTTTTTAAGGGAATGGTGTGTTTTGACTCCCTTAAAGACAATTTCAGGTGGCTGAAATTGAGGTCTGCCTCCCAATGGTCCTTCTGTTGTCTCAGCTTGCTCAGGTGTTGGATCCGGAGCCAAGGTGCTACAGAAAGGCTGAGAGGTTGCTTTGTATGTCTGTCCCGGCAGCATGGCTTGCATGTACCTGAAAAATGGATGTGTGCCTATAAAATATGCGTTTGGTGTGTGCATTTTATGTGTGAGCAAATTGTTTCTTGCACCTTTTCTTTTCAGGCTCTTGCTGTGAGGAGTTTGTGAATTTGAAAAACGCAGCCTCTGCTCTGGGTCTGGCAGCCTGGCTGTGCAGGGATGGCACACTGGTTGCTTTGCTCATCACTGGGACCAGATTTGCAGGTGTTTATACTGCAAATTGACTTTTTGAGAAGTTGTGTTAGCAGTTGAGGATATTCCAGCACAATACATTAGACTATTTCCAGAAAATAAGTTAAGGCTATTAAGTGTCCAGTGATTCAGTGACCATGCAGATACATAGTTAATATTGTGTTGTGACACATTCTGGAAATTGCTGCGTTTATTTTTGACATGGAGAAGATGACTAACTCTTTCATCTATGCATAGTTACATTTACAAGCAAGTAAAAACTTCCCCAAAATGATCCTTAGATTCTTAGTTCCATGAAAGGAAAAAAATTCAGACTTGGGCTTAAATCTGAGCTGTGTGTGCTGCCCTCTTCCTGCTCTGAGCTTATAACCCTGTGTTCAGTAGGGGTTATGTTTTCAGGGGTTTTATCTCTTCCATATTTTTGTGGGCAAATTAATGTATGGGGAATTGGGCAAGAGAAACCCCATTCTTTGTTGGGAAAGGTAGACCCTACCACAGCACAAATTGTAAGACAGTACTGCCCTAGCTTATATTTAGTTCAAATTCTGATTGTCTTTGTTTCAGTGTCCCAGTAACACTGGTGTAACTAGGAGGAAACATGGGTTCATTTCTTCCTTCTGTTAGCCTTCTAGAGCTGTGATGGTACAGACCTGGTGAAGCAGGTGGTTTATTGAGTTGTGTGATGGGAATATGTGAGTTAGATTTAAACTTTTGTTCTTGGCACTGACATCTCATCTGCTGTGGTCTGGAGAAGCAGTGCCAGCAGTTTCTCTGCTTGCTGCATTCAGCCAAGGGGATATTACCAATTCAGTTTTTAACATGACTGTGCCTGGCACTGTAAGTGTGTGTTGTGGAGTTTTGGCTTCCTGAAAAGCAGTTTCTTTCGATCCGCTAGTCCACAATAAATCCTTCTCAGACCTTTTAAGCTTGCAGCTTATTGCCTGTTTAGACTCCAGTAATGCCCAAAGGGGTGTTACAGTTCATTGTTCTATATTGCTGCCATAGCCAAGCGTCAAAATAGAATTTCCAAAGCCATGTGAAGTTTTTGTTGGGAATGTGCAGGGATGTTCTGTAATGGACTTTAAATAGTCTTATGGTAATTCAACAGACCTTGGACCAGCCTTCCAGTACCTAAAAGGTCCCTTTCCAGCTCTCTTGTAGGCCCCTTTAGAAGGATAGGTAATGGTAGGACAAGGGGTATTGGCTTTAAACTGGAAGAAGACAGGGTTAGATTAAATATCAGGAATACATTCTGTACTGTGAGGGTGGTGAGAGACTGGAACAGACTCATCACAATCGTCACAAATATGATTTTTTTAATTTTTTTTTTAAATAGTGTTGCTTGTAGAAGACTGAGAACATTAAAATACTTGGTTCATATAACATTTTTCATTTTCTTACCTGAACAGGCAACTCCAATAGCCAGTTGTAAGGCTTTTATATCTTCCAAGATGTTTTTTTTCCTAGTCTTTCATGTGCAAATCATATATGATGGAGTCAAGAAAAAAAATAACAATTTTCCCAACAGCAAAGCAAAAGGGGGAACAGGAGCAGAAGACAAATTTTCCCTTCTCTTTGAGAAGACTTGTGTTTGGCAGATAGTGGAATTCTTTTTTGCATGTAATTGGATAAGAGTGTATTGCAAAGACTATATAATCTGTGTTATTGGCTGAGGTGAGCCCCATCTGTTAGTGGTGTTAGGGATGTGCAATACCCTTGCCCTCTAAACTTGTGCACACAGGGAGCAGCACAGAAGGATTTAGAGGAACAACTGCAGGCTTTGCTAAGAGTTGCTAAAAGCAAAGGGAGGAATTCATAGTGCAATGTGATGTTCTCTGCTGACACCACTTCCAGCTGAAGAAAGCTGTGGTTAAACATGAACTTTACAAGATACTGGGTAGCTTTTGGCTTCTGCTTATTCCTGAGTTCACCTTCCTTTTGTACAGGTTCATCTCTTGTATGTGCTTGTTATTAGGCCATTTATTATGGATTTTCTTTATGCTGTGTCACCTTGCACTGATCTGGGTAGTAATTTTAAGTAGCAACCTGAGCTGCTTAGGAGAAAATTTAGGGCTTGTGTTGCAGGAAGTACTTGGGCTTAACTTCTTGGTAGTAAATATGTAGTCAGTGCTAAATTTTTTTTTAAAATCACCTTCTTGTCATCATTTCATCCTAGTTGTGAATCGGACACAGTTTGTGCGTGTACACTTGAATTGCCATTGGTTTTCCCCTTTCAGAGGCAGTAAAAAAGTGAGCATCCTGAGACAAGAACTTACTTCTCCAGGTCTCATTTCCATCCTAGGTGGACTGAAGGAACTGCTGATGGAATGTGGTATTTGGGTTTGGATAATTTATGTGAATCACTTTCAGATCTGATCTCCTAGTCTTCTGCTCAGTATTTGATTCTTCTCCTTTCACTGAGTGCTATGAATTCCTATGGCTGCCACCTGTACACCCAACTTGAGTTGTCTGTCAGTTCAGAAAATTGTTCCAGTAATTACATGGCTGTAGGGGCAAATATTGAAGTCTGGAGCCATTTTTCAGATTTAAGAGTTTTGCTTCACAGAACGAATGCAGAATGTAGGTTCCTCCCACTTCTGTGGATTTTTGAAAGTAACAGCTGACACTCCTCTGGACAGTATTTGTGTCCAGAACGTTAATGAGTTTGAGTGAATGTCAGAAATGTGCATGTGTTTAAGGCTTTGGAAACAAGCTCCATAAGTATGAACTATTGGTGCATCCAAAATTGAATTCAGTGGATGCAACCAAATACCTCTTGCTGTACTTCCTCTCCGAAACACTGCTCTTGCACCAAGTCAACATTAGGTGTCCTAGCAAATGCATTAGGAAGAATAAGGCTCGTATAAAGAGCTAAATACATCACAGTGAACCTCTTTAGACAAAATAAACCATCTTTCTGTTGTTCCGGTGGGGGTGTATGTGAGAGGGAAGAAAGATTAGGGTGGTTGACTTTATTTCCTGGAAATGAATAGCATACATTTTTCAGTGCATAGAACGGATATTACTCAATTTGTGACCTGCTTCCTAGTAAAAGTGTCTTGAAATGGGGATTGGCTTAAATCAGTTGCCTGCATTCCTGACACACAGTATTGTGTGATGCTATCTTGTGGCAGAGGCTGCCATGTGCAGTGATGTATAAATAACCCTCTGTGTCAAAGGTAATTTGAGACAATGTGCCAAATATTTAATGAAGTGCTGGGTCTTGTCCTGGGTACCTGGTGTATATTTGGGAGTAGGTAGTAGGACTGAAAACGTAGCACAGGGGTCATGGGTAATGTAATACTCCCCAGCACATGCTGCAGAGCTCCTCTGTATGGTGCAGGAAGACACAGCCAGTGAGTGCTACAGGTCAGCCACGTCTTATTTGTAGCTTTGATGCTTAGATAAGCAGACAGGAAAATAGGTTCATGTGCACTAGGCCAGCCCACTTTGTGCACATCGTGGGAGGAAAAAAACATTGCCTTTAGTATCCTCTGCAGAGTAATTTTGATGACTACTTCACATATCAATTTTCAAGATAAAGATAGAATAGCCTACGGAGGGGAATGGCTTTATTCCTTCGGGAGCATCATTTCTCCCCTCGAGGTGGACTCAGCAGAATGCTGAGCTCGGGCAGTTCAGCACGTTTTGTGCTTCAGAGCAGAGTTAAGGCAGCCTTCCGAGGGAGATGATGGCTCAGGGAGATGTGAAGCAGCAGGTGCTGGCACGGGCAGGAGGAGCTGTGTCATGCACCGGGAGTGTGGCAAAGGGTGGGTGCTGACCCCTTGCTCAGAGAAGAGGGGTTTTGTCTGTGCTTCCTGATTTGGGGATGAAAAATCACAATGGGGCATTCACCTCTGTATTTATGGGAGAAAGGAGATCCACAAGGCCTTTATCTTAAGTTTACCTATGCAAAAATGCGAAGGGCAGGGTTATTTTCTTTCTCTTAGTTTTCTTTTTGATTGAGGAAGGAGTTGTGATTGTTTGCTGAACGCATGCACGTAGAGGGCTTCAGCAGTATTTCTAGTGCTATTTCATGACAAGTGGAGAAGCTTGATAATATCTTAAGGCCTTATTTATGCATGCATTTAAATATATACCACCAGATCTGTCTATAGCTACTGCCTTAGCTACTACCTGACTTAATGAATGGATTGATGCTGTAAGTGTGTAGAAGCATCTTCAAGCTCTGTTATGGAACTGAAACATTTGTCTCCCAATTATTTTATGTTTATCAGGCATTAATACAGACCAAAATGAACGTGGCTGTTTCAGAGCAAGGTAGGATTTTTTGTGTATTGGTCACAAAACTTAAGTCCAAGGTTCAACCTGACATTCAATAAAAATACACAAATGACTTGAACGGTATTTGACAGTTTCTTTTTCTAATGGAGCATTTGTATGCATCCTTCAGATGGTCAGGTAAAACAGGTAGTTCTGCAAAGCAGTGTCAATATGAAACTCCTGCCCTTTGAGGTAAAGCTTTGTGGATTCTGACCCAGAAATTAAGAGGATACATATCTGTAGAGTAATTTGGCTCATTTGTAATCTCAAGCCAATATAACTACAAACACTGACTTCTGGAAAACATCTGTGTAATTATTTAAGTGTCTTTCTTATTTCACTGATTTCTAAGATAAATCCAGTATTTGCTTATATAGTATGGCAGATCTGCATTTGCACACAAGATTTAATTTGGAGGTAAATATTGATGCAGATATATCTCAGTTTTTTTACTCTAACAGTTCTAGTGCACAGAGAGACTGTGAACCACTGGTTTTCAATTTTATTTGCTCTACTGAAGTAGCACACAGACAAGCAAAGGATGGCAAGACTTTCCTTGCCTGTCTGCCTAATCAGCTGTCATCCAACCAGTATGCCAACCCACATGCAAAATTTATTGAAAATGTGTGCAAGAGAGAGAATTACTGGTACTTCTACAAAGTGGAAAACAAACTTACTTCATTACTTTGTCTGACTTTCCTCTGCAAGGTATCAAGAGACGATATAAGGTTGTGATCAGTGCTGAATTCATGGAAGCCTTTGTTACATTTATTTTTAATGACTGTTCCTCTAATGAGAAGAATACACCCTTGTCATACTAAGAAGCAGCTCATGTTTGAATCCAAATTTTCTACTTTTCTTATGGACCTCTGACAGTGTTGTCTGTTGTATAATATTTAGCTGAGATGTTATGCCAGGCACAGGGCTGAAATAAAAGGTTTTTTAATTTTGGAGGAGGAAATGAAGTCAAACAGTGTTTTCTTCCTTTGACTGATGATTCTATTATGATTTTGATGATCATTCTGCTTTCTTGGGGGAAACCATCCAGAAAAGAGAGAGCTTTTCTCTTTATTGCCAGATCTGTGGAACTTAAAATGAAAACTAATAGATTATTCTGGACCTTGTCACTAGAAACTAGTATTGATGACATAAATGTTACCTCCCACAACTGGAATGAAGTAAAAACAGGTAACATTTATTTCCATTTATTATTTATTTACATTAATTATTTATTTACCCAAGAGATCTATATTCAAGTGAAGAGTCTCTGTCAAGTGTATCTGCTGTCCCCTTTCTGTTTTCGGAAATAGGATCCAAATTTCTAATACTTCTTACCTGATACGTTTTAAACAGAATATCAATAGCAATTGTCCCGTGTGAATAGTTGTTTCGCATCTTGTGCTATGTTGGGTTTTTTCCTTGTTGAGGCTCCTCAGACTTTGTTGCAACGCTCTGCCTTTCCCGTACTCACCGATTGGTGTGTGTGGGGGGAGATAAGAAGAAATTACCTGCATTTTCAAATGGGTGGTTGAGTATTGATGTACCCGAATACGTGCTGAGTCATGTGCTGCGAGGATGGCGAGTTTCGCTTGGCACACCCCGGCAGATGCAGTTCCTCCCCTGTTTTCGGCAGAGCCATCTTCTCTGTGGTGCAATTGTAGATGACTGGGTTTGTTTTACAGCACTGACAGTGTAATGATAACCTTGCCAATGCTCAGGGGAGGTGGAAACAGCTGAACTTTCTGCTTGTATAGCATGTTTAAAAATTTCACTCAAGATACTGTGACTTGAATGTTTTAGTCAGTGTGACAAAATTGTCATAAACTTCTGTTAGAAACTGTCAGAGTGGCAGTAAGACTCGGGCCAAAGTTCTTCTTTCTTCCACCAAAACTGTATTTTGGTTGCTCATTCCATTTTTTTGCCTTTACCTATTTCTTCTTTCCTCTAAGCCTTTATTCTAGATTATGTTCCTGTGGCTTTTGATTAAAATTTCAGCAGTAAAATTGTCAGCTTTCAGCTGAGATGCACTGGTGTGTCCAACCTCACAGGGATCAGAGAAACAGGGTGTAGGCAAGAAAGTGGAGAAATCCATCTGGGAAATCCTGTAGTAATTGTGTTGGTAACTTGCTAATAACCTGGGTATTCTGTCAGGGAATAAAGGACGTGATTTACTGTACTTAACACCAGAAGTACCTGTGCCTGTGCTGTCACAGTCTGTCAGAGCTTGGGTGGACTCTTCCCTCTGTGCTGATAGTGCCTGCGAGCGCAGGGCGTTTTCTCTCCCTGCTCCGGTGTTTTATAGACCTGGAGCTGTGGAGTCATGGTAGTAGTGGCTGTGCTAAATGTCCTTGTTGCAATCTTTTCTTCTGCCTGGCAGGCTGTGCCCTAATCAGAGTTAATAACCTGACCTTTTAACCCACTGATGATGACTAGACCTCTGCCAAAGTGCTGTGAGATGAGTTGGCCACTCCAGAGTGGCCCTGCCACCGAAGGTAAAAGTAATAAAAGGAGTAACCACGTAAGCAGAGCTGCCACAACAGCAAGAAGATGGGCTGGAAGGGGCCTGTGTGAAGCTGTCAGCTTCTGTTTTTAGAAAGCAAGGGTGCTCTCTGCCTGATGCTGCACTGACCTGAAAATACTGAGGTGAACTGTTCATACATTGCCATACACTGCCTGCCAAGATGCCTTGGGGAAATATGCTCTGCAAAAGTTGATTCATAATTAGTTGATACTCTGGATATTGGAAATCCAGTGAAGTGCTGCCGTGTGCACTTTTTTTCTAGGAATCTGCCTTAGACCCAGTTTATATGTTCAAAGCAGCAGTTCATGTGCACACCTTACGGGCAGCATGAGGAGAGGGAGCGTAGTAGCCACTTGTGTAACTCAATATCTGTAACTTGTACCTCTTCACAATTTTTTTTAGTCATTTATGCAAACAGATGGCATCTTTTGTCCAGTAAAGAAAATAGTATTCTTCAACTATTTGCTTATCCTGTCAGTCACAGAAAGCTATGAATGAACTGGTTTGGATGTTGCTGGCTTATGCATTAGAGCCCTTTGTTACTAAGACTTTTGAGTTTTTCTCAGTGTGCTTGTGTTGCTCCCCCAGGCAGGTCGCTGGTCTCATTCACTGTCGGGACTGGTGGTCAGCAAAGGGCAGAGGTGGAAGAGCCCCTGCCATATGTGGTGGCAAAAGGAGGGCTGTGGATTGTGGAGGACAGAAAAACTGTCAAATGAAATACAACAAAAGCTTTTCATGGAAGGGTCCACATTAGTGGCAGCAGGAGCTCTGGAATATGTGCTCACTAGTATATGCTTGGACGTGTGTGTGCGTGTGCATTTTAAATGTGGCAGTTTAAGGTAACAGGTTAATCTGGCTAGAAAGGAGCCCATTTTCCTCAGACTGTGGTATGTCTGATGGACCTTCTTTGAAAGGAGTTCCTTGAAGCTGATAGCATCAGTGAAGAAGTTGTGCTCAGTCTAGCTTTGATAGGAACATGAGGTCTGACAGCCCTCTCATCCTGCCCAGCTGCACGGCCGAAGAGACAGTGCTGTTCACAGCCTTGGCTGTGATAATCTGTGCCACACACAGGGAAAGTGCTGGGGTATTTGAACTTGATGTACTTCACAGTGTTTGAGCACTTGGCAGGAATGAGGGCAGGGGTAGAACCTTTCATGTTGTACCATAAAGGAATTGACTGTTGCAGTCACTTCTAGATGCCCTTTCATAAGGTGTTCTGATTTAGAAATGCATTATGGAAATACCTTGACTGGCATTTGAGCTTTTTTCATGTTGCCATGCCTTTTTCTTTTTTTCTCCTTTGGCTACTGGTTTGAGAGTTTTCTTTTAAGTAGTATCTGGTTGTAGTATGACTTGCACACAAAAGAAGGCACTGTTCCTTGAAATGTTTGCCCCCAGAGGTGATATGAATACTCTTTAAACTTCATCTGAGATCTAGTTTTTATGTTGACGCACTTTTTTTTCTATGACGGGATTGAGTCCATACTGTGCAAACTGTATCCATTTGGATATTGTGTCCAAAACTTTTTCCTTTGGTTTATGAAGTGTATCAGTTGCTTTTTTTCTTTGATAATCCAAGTAGAAGTTCCAAGCAACTGTCTGGGGAAAAAAATATTAACTTTCTTTTTTTAAAATAAAAGCCCTATCTGGAATGAAAAGCTGGGGAGGTAAAACCATCCAACAGTACCACTAAAACTGTTTTTTCCTTTCTCTTCCCCCAACCCCAATGCTTTACAAAGCTGAAAGGTACTACATGATCTTTGGGAGTGTTTCTGCTCATTTGGGTTTTCTTTGCAGCGTGGTAGTGAGTTGTGTTACATGAGGGTCCTGTAGCTGCTCATCCCAAATCAGCATTTATCACTGTGCTGTGACAGAGACAGAATCTGGTCTGGTCCAAATGCAAATTTGCCTTCATGTCTGTTCTCTGTCCATCATCAGCCACCTCTGTGTGGATGCCTTGGCTGGAAGGTGGGCTTGGTGTGGCAGTGGCAGAGGGAGACACCAAGTGCAGACTGCTACAGTCTGTATGAAATAGCTGAGATAAAGTACCACACAAGTAAAGGCTGGTTCTGTGCTGTTTTCTTGGGGTTATGAACACTCAGAGCCTGTGCAGTGAGCTCAAGGGATGTCCTACTTTTGAAACATGCTGCAACAAAGCCTGTGCTGTGCATATGGCTTTTGGGGCACTGGTTGTGTTGGTATGTAATCACAGTGGTGATACAGCTCTGTATTAGGGCATTAGCTAACTCCTTATTCCTAGTAAACTGAACCTTGGTAACTGGAGTGTAGATAAAGATCTGGTTGCACATTTCAGTGACATAAAAGCAACCTGTTTGCAGAAGAGAGGAAAAAATCTGCACTAATATAAAACCAGAGAGAAGTCCAAGCCAACATAAGGTCTCAGGCTCCATAACAAAACTTCTTATAAAAAAATAATATTTGTAAAGTGCAGAACTAAACAATATTTCTTTTGTGAATAATTTAGATCCAGACATCTTGCTCTCCATCCTTTTTCTGTTGGCCGGTTCTGTTTTCCTTCTCGGTCTGTATAAATTGGGTAATATTAAAACTGTTTGTACTACATATGAAGGAACTGTAATAAAAAATACATCTTCATGTCTTCAGTTGATTTGCTTTGTGTAGGCACATTAGATGAATCGATTTTGGGTTTTCTTCTGATCAGCAGTTGGGTAAAAGCTTCCAGTATTTTGGAGTTCCCACTGTTGGCAGAGCAGGCACAGTGGGGGAGGAGCAGAGTGCCCGGGGGGTCAGCACTGTGGCCTCAGCCTTAAGGACTTCAGAGAGGCCAAGGGCAACCCACAGGATCTGGGCTAAGACTAAAGCTGCCCCATGCCCTGGGGGGCTGGGGGCACTGAGACACATTCCAGTGGGCATCCAACCAGCTTGCAGAGGCTGGGCTGTGCCAAAGCAAAACCAAATTGACCCAAGATGTTTCTGTAAACCACTTGCCTTCCCAAATTGTTGTTTTCTTCTAGCAAAGCCAGCTCTAATCAGCACCTTGTGCATCAGGCACTCTGTGAACCCAGGGCCAGTTAACCCTTTCTCTTTCTGAAAATTACAGGCTGTTTGACAGTTGGGGCACCAAAGCAGCTTTAGTTCTGTCTTCCTGTAGCTGTAGGAAACGTGATGCCTCTTATGTACTCTGCACTGAAAACATTATGCTCAAGTAAGCACCATGTAGTCACCACATGGCATCATTTCAGGATCCCCAAGCAGCTGTAGCTGTTCCATGTAAGCACATGTCAATATATGGGAATGAAACGGTATCACTGCCTTAAAACTTCCTGCGTATGTCTGACATACCTGCGATGTTTTTGCACTTACACAGGCTCAACTCTTTAAATGCGCCGTTAATGTTGGCTTTCAGATATGTATGTGTGGATGCTGGCCATAGCCTGCTACAGATGCATGCTTCCATTAAGAAATTTTGACTCTTCTGTGCAGTAAAACAAATGTTGGGACTAGATGACAGTGAGAAAAGTAACTTTTTAGAGGAACTGACATTCTTTGCTTTGGCACTTTAGAGGTGCCTGCATCCCTACAGTGTCCGCCTGCTTACGTCCAATGAAGTACAGGTACATGATAAAATAAATTTTCCAAATGAAAGAATGAGTAATGAAGTGCCTGATGATAACATCTTCTACATGTTACAGTGTAGGTCATTCAACTTGCTAAGTGACTGGAAGCAAAATGGCCAGTGTTGCATAAAAACTTTAATATAAGAAGGTGCGACCACCTCTGACCTTCAATGCTGTTGGTAGGACTAACATAGAGAATTTAAGCCTTAGGCTTCTGGAGCCAGGCTATGTGATGAACAATTGCTCTAAGAAGTGAAACACCAAGAAAGCACATTTTCTAGTAAACTTTTCTGTGCTGGAGAAGATGAATCATAATTTAATCCTGACTTTATCTCAGTTTGCCTTGTGAAAACAGTGATGCATTTGTCATCCGTCCTGTTGTTGGTTAAAGATGTTTTGCTTTCAGAGTTAAGAGTTATTTTATTTTTTAAGGGACTGCTTCTTAATATCTTATTCCCACTGGGTGGTGTGGGGTTTTTTTCTTTTTCCTTTTTTTTTTCCTGGTGGATTTCCCAAAACTAATGTTTTAAGATGTATTCTGTTGTTTGACTGATAGGATTTTTCTGCAGCAGAGATGGATGATGTTTTTGTAACTCTCTTGGAATCTTTATTTGCTTCTTTTTATTTTTGTTTTTCTTCATTTTTTGGGAAGTCCAGGCAGAGGGAGGGTAGAAATTGTCCTGCACATTTTCTTCCAAAAATACTGTTTCTACTTTCAGAAAATATCTTTTCTAATCTCTTCTGGTAACTATCTTTCCAGTTTAAAACTAAAAAAAAAAAAAAAAAAAAAAGATACAAAACCATCAAAGTAGCTTTCTTTCTGTTTTTGTCTTTTTATGTAAATGTTCCTTGGAGCAGAGTTTGGTGTTTAACCTAATTTTCTGGTTTCCCATCACCCTCTGGCTGACTTGTCTGGGTGCGGCTTCAGAGTTCTTGTGGGAGATAAATAAGACAGTTTTATTACAAGCAGGGTGCTTGTGGTTGTCCTATGATGGGGAGTCTGGGGCTGG
>JAWWLV010000179.1:5115763-5234058 GCA_035041135.1 Platyrinchus mystaceus
TGTTCCTTGGAGCAGAGTTTGGTGTTTAACCTAATTTTCTGGTTTCCCATCACCCTCTGGCTGACTTGTCTGGGTGCAGCTTCAGAGTTCTCCACTGTCATTCAATGGCTGGTTTTTGGTGGCAAATTGACATGACTGCAACCTATCATTTACAACTCAAAACTGCTCTTGGGTTTCTCCGATTCTTTAACTTTGTGGTTCCCATGGATTTCGGTGTGACTGATAACATTAATGCCCTTATACAGCACAGGAAGAAATGTGTGCAGCCTTGCACTAAAAAAAGTTATAGTGATGGAATGTGTTGATTCTTAAAGCGTGTGTGTACACATAGGAAATATTGCCCGGAATGTTTCATTTCTTTGATCGTTGGCAAAGCAATCCTGTCTGTGTTTTCAATGGATTAATCCTGGTTGCTGATCTGGAAGTCTGATGTCTACAGATGAGGGCAGCTCTGCCAGATGAATTATTGTGGACTGGAGCCCTCAAGGTCTTGCAGCCCTCGTGCTGGCTGCTTATTCTTCCTGTTCAGCTCTTGGGCAGTTGCCACAGCCCCAGTTATGAGAGGGAAACATACTGAAGAGCAGGGATCTACAGATCCATGCTTGGAAAGACAACCTGAAACATTCTCCAGAGAGCTTTTGGCAGGTATCTGTGAAAACTAACATTGGTGCTGTTCTTTCTCTTCCCCAAGACATAGCCTGGGCAGTTGGCTTCAGCACAGCCATAATTTCATATTATGAAATTCATATTATGAAGAAATATTAATTTCCTCTCTCACAGAAATCCTGAGGGGAAACAAAAGACAATTTTGCTTTGGTATCAACGCTTCTCCAAAGGCACTTTCTGATGTCTCCAGCTGATGTCTTTGGGAAGTTCTCAGCTGGAGTAGGAGCAGTTCTGGTCACCCTGTCTGCTCTGTAGCTCCTCTGGGTCAAGAGTGACACTGGGCACTACCAGGGGCCTTGGCAGTCTTGTGTTGCTGTGTTAGTTCATAGCCTATCTCACTGTCCCATCCTTCTTGATTATTCCTATTTCTCAGTGTCATGAACCAACATTATTTCCGTGATTGCTGACTGAAAGAGTCTGCTTTTTACTGGTTCATATATTTGGGGGGTTTTTATGGCATATTTGCCTCCATAATTATGTCCCCATGCATACAAAGGGAAAGCTGTAAGAGAGGAACTGGTGCCAAATGTGGCTCTGTTTAGTTGGTATAGCTGCATCTCTAGCAGGGATTTTGCTGACAACTCTGTCAGCCAGCGGATATGCATTTTATTGTGTTCCTCATAGACACAGTTGTGCCATCTAAGTTTTCCCTGTGACCTGAGGGTGAAGAGCAGACAGGAGGACACAGGGCTGTGAGAGGGAGTGGGATGTTGAAGTTCCCCCTGGCAGCTGGGCAAAAGTGGTGCCAGAGCTCCCTCTCCGTCAGCTTCTCAATAGTCTGTCCCTGACCGTTTTGCCTGGCCCTCCTGGGTGTGATTTTGCTAATGGAAAATAGAGTATTACTTGCTCTGCAAATTAGTCTGGTTCAATGTTCTAACATCCTACTGAAAGTAGGAAATCTTGTGCTGATCAAAAAACAACCAACACTGCCTATTCTTTGATTAATTTTTATATCCCCGCTGTTCCAGTGGGTGAGCTTGAGATTGAGTGTTACTATAGGAAAAGAAAGGCAGGAGTTTCAAAGAGCTTAAAGATTGTCCTTTAAATTGTTTTCACTGAGACTACATTCATAACTTCTTTGTGACTTCAAGAACAGGTGCCTTTTCTTAAGCTTTCTTGCTGACTGATGTTATCTTTATGGTGTACTTTTTTCCTTTGCTCTTGTGATCCTAACTTGGGACACATCAGCATAAACTTTCTACTGTTGCTTATATTGTGTTTGTCATATACTACAACAAAGCTAAAAAAATGTTCTTTCTTGTAACCAGTCTAAACAAGAAATGGCTTTTAATATCTTGTTAATGTGTAACATTAACCCCTAATGACGGTGTGTAATCATCTACATAACCTTTGAAGATGTAGACTGTGGGGAAACTTGGGACCTTGTAATAGAGCTTTTAGCACCCCTGGTAGAAGTAATAATTTTTAAATACTCACTGTAACCTGCACAGAATAATAGAAGAAATAGGAGACATTTCTCCTTAAAACCATTGGACTTGAAAGTCTAGAGTTACAATATCCAGTGGAGTAGGTACAACACCACTACTTTAAAGAAAAAAAAAAGGAAAAAAATATTTTGTAATCTTACAACTCATTCTTCAGAAATGACAGTATTTTTGATCAGTATTTCTGATTACTAGTTTGAGTGTATGTGCATACAGATGCCTGGAAAACTATGTATTGTCATTCATTTGAAACACTTGTGCTGCTGTCTGGCAAAATGAGCATCCGGGGTTTTAGTGATGCTCACAGCACAGGATTTCTGGTGCAGGCAGCAGAGTGGTGTGAGCCCTGTGGCTGCCAGTTTTCTGTTTGGTGTTGTCTGAAGCCTGGGAACCTGGGCTGCAAGGGGGTCCTTGGGCCCACCGACAGCTGGGGCAGATGCCTGAGCCTCCATGCCTGGGATTGCACATGTGGACCCTTGGGCAGCATCCCGTGCTTTACTCAGGCCAAGGCTGTGTGCTTCTCTGAATGGAGGCATATGCAAGCTGCTGGCTTACATGGTTGATCTCCTTTTACTTGTCAGTGTCCGAGCGTATTCCCACAGTAAAACTGTAAGGCTCAGACCAGTAACATCAAGAAACAAACTGGACTATTTTTAAAGCTTTCGGCTTTAAAATGTGTGGAATGTGACTTAGTCTGTGTGGCAGATAAAATCCTAGAGATAGGTCACTTTATTTTGTGCTTCCTGTGAACATATCTAAAATATCCACTGCAAAGCATTAGTGTACTTGTGCAAGTTTCCAGCTATATTGTATTGTGGATGCTTCCAGAGGTAGCAGGTTAAATTGGCACAGCAGCACTTGTTGGAAGGCTTATGTTTGAAATGTCTCATATAACTCCTGCAAAACAAGCTGATAGCGTGTACAGTAACCTTGTAAGTTCATAGGCACAGAGTGTCTCAGTAGGAACTGTTTTGAATTCCATACTTGGCCTGAAAAGTTATTTTGCAGGAGTTCTGTGGAAGTCAGCTTTTTATAAAAATACAGAAAAGTAATCTGGCTGTTTATAGAGATGGTTTGCGAGGCTTTATTCAGAGCCAATTTCTCTTCATTGATGTTTCTGTTAGGACTGTACATCTTAAGAAATGTGTTTTCTATTTGTCACTGATAGAAAACAAGTATTTCGGGCCAATGGACTTCTGCGGTTTTAACTAGTTTTATAAGCAAAGCTAATGAGAACTTCAGTTGTTACCAGAATCACATTTTTTTTTTCCTGCTATGTCAGTTTTAGGACAACATGCAAAGAAACCAAACCACCAAAAAGCTGTGTTTCCTCCAGATAGAAATATTTATGTTTAAAATGGTCACCATAACACAGAGTGCATAATGAGAGCAGAAACAAATTTGAAAAACCTAGAAGGGCTACAACACGGCCAGTTTCACTTGCAAACTTCACTTTTTGTAATGGTATTGAGATGTTAGACACCTCTGTCAGGGAAGAGACAGCAGCAATACTGTAGTTTTAACTGATGATGAGGAAGGGCCTAAGCAGATGATAACTACAGATGTTGCAGAATCCAGTCTTTTATTTCTGTTGATGTTTCTCGCCTTAAGCAAACAATAAATGTATTGTGTCCTGCATGCCAAAGTGCAGTCTTAATAAAAGAGTTGATTCTCCGTAAACATAGAAGAATTAGGGCTGTATTGCAAATGGGATCAGGATTAGTGGTATTGAAATGTGAGGAATTTAATTCTTTTCCAGTCTCTCTGAGGAACGTGTTCTCAAATATTAGAAGCAGAGCATTAAGGGACTAAGGAAGGACTTCAGTGCTGCAAGTTTGAATTAAATTAGCATTGTTTTCTCTCCAGTGGGACAACTAAGCCAAAAAAGGTTTTTAATTTTTATGTATTCTACCTCAAGACCCCGCTGACAAGTAACTCGCATGGTACTGCTGTCACAAATTTATTTTCATTTAATGACTCATATATGTCAACTTTATTGCTTGCTCAGCTTGCTGCTGAAAGGCTTCATGTGCAGACATGAACCAGTTCTGTACATCCATTTAACTAGAGATACTTAGTGGGATTCCCCTGACAATGGAGCTGCTTTTTCAGTATTCTCAAAATCATCTGCAGTAACGGAGTTTGTTTCACTGACAGGAGATGTCAGCCAAGACTGGAGGCATTTTGCTTTCCTGTGTCTACACCTGTACACACAGCATTGCTTTAATTTCTACTTCCTCTCTGTCTCTTTTGCACCACCTTCCTTTTAGTTGTAACAAAATCTTCACTTTCTTCTTGGGCAGCCACCAGGCAGGAACAGCATTCCTTGGCTTTCCTTATGTGACATTCCTGTTTGCCCCAGCTGGAGGCAGAAAGGAGGTAGGGATAACTTCTGACAGTAGAAGGGGCCATCAAAATGGAATCCTTCTTCTTCCCAGTGTTTGTACTTAGTGCCCAGGAGCCCTCCAGAGACTCCTGTATTAGCCTGGGAAGCTGCATGGAAAGCCAGATTCTTCTATGTGCTTGATACCTCATGCGTGGGACCTAAAATGGCAATTCTTGTTAGCTGTAAATCCAACCCACGGATGCTTCAGTTCTGACTTAAAAGAACTGTTTGTCCAGACTATTTCCTGTTCTCTCATTCTTTTCCTTTCCCTGGCCCAGAGTTTTATTGGGCTCTGTAGCACTTCAGTGAAGTTGCAAATAAACTTCACTGTATTTTTGGATTGTACTTTCAGAGGAAGTTCAATAGTCACTCTAAAAAACATAGTTTGCAATTTCAGCATCAGTACTCACCTTGATGAGACTTTTGGATCTGTATTTCGTCCCTAGAGTGAATAGGAAGAAAAAGGATAAATGATAATAAGAACTCAAGCACTTTGCCAAACATTGTTACTTTTTTCTACTACAGGTAAGCAGTTTATGCATTGCCTCAAGTCTTTGAGACAGTGATAGAACAGGAAACTTTAATTACGGTTAAGCATGACTCTGTTCAACTTCTTGTCCTTATTGCATTGTTTCTAATGAATTGTGTACAGTACTGCAGTGAAATATCAGTGACTCCTCAGAAAAAAATGCATACTTTTCCATCAGCTGCATATACTTAGAGCACCATCTTCCTCTCTGTCATCTGTCAACACAGTGTTCATGCCAAAAAAAAAAAAAAAGAAAAAAAAAGAGAGAAAATAAGTGGTGTTTCCAGCAATCCAGAAACCCTAGTAACCCGAGTCTCCTGTCTCATCCTGGCTTTTTGACCACAAAATGAGACTTTTTTGGAGAATATGACCTCTGACACAGTGAGGAGAAATGCTTCACTAGTGAGCAAATGTCTCAACTGAGATGCTACTCCACTGTTTTGGAAGTTCATGGAGAGAAGAGTTTGTGCCCAGAAAATGTAGCCCCAGACTTGGCTTTGTGGTTGGAGGAGGGAAGCTTTAAGGCTGGAGAAGGTGTCTTGGCTGTCCTCCCCTGTGGAAAGGCAGAGGAAGCCCAAGCCTTCTGCTTGTGTTTGTGTGTGTGTGTGCAGGACCTACTTCCACTCCCTGCTAAAAATGTTTTTGTCCCCTTCCCATTGCCTGCAGTGGTTCTTGCTGATCTTCTGCCTTGTCCTTGCTGTTATCAGCACTGGTACATGATGTTTTTCTTTTGTGGTTGATTCAGATATGACTCTCCTCCCTTGGCTTTACCTTGGCTTTATTCTGCCCCCACTTCCTGGCTGGCTGGAAACAGCTGAAGCTATAAAACTCTACTCTCTGTGAGCAGAAAAGATACTGAATTCAAGAGCTTGTGATCAGACTCCCTTATCAGTTGTGCCAAGAGTTAACTTTTAAAGATACTCATGTGTTATGAACATGTAACAACAGTATTCTGATGAGCTAATAAAACGGAGAGGAAGCACTGTTTTATAACTCTGGTCAAAGTCTTTGGTGGCACTGAGACAGTACCAATGTGAGTTTATAGCAGTGAAGGAAATCTAATCATGCCAATCCCTTAGCTGACATGTCTGAAGCAGAACATTTCACTGATACTTCCCCACTCCCCAGGAATCTATTTGTAATTATTTTGATGGAAAAGGGAAATACTTTGATTTTTCTTTTACAAAATTATCTCAGGCAGGTGTAGAAGTTGAGTAAAGTAAGTGTTTAGCGTTGATTTTAATTCTTTTTTTTAATGGGTCTCAAATCTTGGGGCGTGTGTTTATCAAGCTGTTTAAGCCTCACTGTAGCATCTTACACTGTCTTCCATGGTTATTCCCCACCTCTCCCTTTCCTCGTGGAACTTTTGGATCTATTGGCCCTTTTTGGACTGACCTAAACCAGTCATGCAGCTCTGCATTCCCAGAGCCAGGACTGGTGAGGGTCGTGCTGGGCCTCCCTCCCACCCGCACTGCAGGGGCTGAGGTGGCTGCACTCCCTCCTGCTGATGTGTAGTTGCTGGAGGGGTTTTCTCTTTAATCACTGAGGACTTGAACCTGGAAAGGTGCAGGATGTCCTGAACTGCTTTTGAGTCAACGGGAGTTCACAGCACTCAGTTTCTTGAAAAATTAGACCTTCTGAAAGTCGGGGCACATAAAATGTTTGTGCTTTTACCTCACAAAGCCACAAGGCTCTTCAGAAAAGGGCATGGAGCATACTATAAATGAAGTATTCAGAGGGGAAAACAAAAATTTTCTGACTTATTCTTGGCACCAAAAATTTAAGCATGACATTTGGTCTAAGAAAATGTACAAACTCTCAACATTGCCAATTTATTTTACCCACAAACCAACAACAGACTGATGATGTGCACACAAAGGTTATTTATTTTGAGCACAGCCAGGGAATGTGAGTATTCCAAATGCTTCCTCATACCTCCCCATGGGATCTCTTTAATAAGTTGCATAATATTTTTCTGTATTAGAGGATGGTAAGGTAGACATGGTAGGTCTCAAATACACTGGTTATGTTTCCTCTTTTCTTCTTTGGAGGAAATGCAAGCAGAGAATGAATAGTTTGTGAACAGTGTTAAATTAAAAAGCATAACTTCAAAGGCCTTTCTAACAATTTATTCTAAAACTATCAGCCAACAGATGATGTTCCAAGTAAAATAACTAATTATGTGGGAAGTTAGGCAAGCACTGATTTAGTTTTTGGTTTCTTGGACTGGTAGATAATTCTTCAATAATGAGAAAAAGAATATATGACTTAAATTTCTGGACTTGAGTCCAGGTAAACCTTCTTTTGAGGACAAGTTTATACATAACCTGTAACATTTTTCTTGGAAAATGTGAAAGCTGCTTGGATGTTTTCTGTGGACCTTGGCTGACTCTAAGATGCTCCCCATTAGAGATTGAGAAGAAGGTTAAAGAAGGATAAGGGAGTGCCACAATGAAACTATTTCAGTTCTTTGAAACTTACGTTAATTTAGAATAGCATTGCTCTTGCAGAATGTAAGAGTATTTATCTGGAATATCAGGCACAGTTTGACAGTGATCACGTTACTAGGAAAAGCCAGTGGGGCTTAGCAGGCCAAACATCATTACTTTATATCACCAGCACATGACAAGGTAAGACTCCAAGCATTTAACATGTGGAGACATGGAGATAAAATTCCTTTCTATGCACTAGAGCACCAAACCCTTTCTCATTTTGGCAAGAGAGTTGGGAAAAGGGGGGCTCTCTGCAGTTACTTGTTTTCTGTTTCTTCAGTTCTGGTGTAACTTGTGATATGTTTCTGCTTAGCCTGTTTGGTGCATTTACTCGTGGTTGTGCCAAATTTAAATTGCTCTGGCTAAGCTGCACTCTTGGCCTTAGCTTGTGCAACAGGATAAAAAAAAGATCCCTTAAATAACATTGACTTTTGGCTTCAGGTTTCCATGAATTTTTAAGATTAAAACGTTACCAGATATGTACTTGCTGTGACATAAATGCTGCTTGGGAAAAGCATCTGGACATTTGGGTTTTCTTCATCAGTTGCCTAGGACTGAACAAAAAATTAAGGAATTCCTCAGGCTGTCAGTGAAGCTGGTTCTTCTTGAAGCAGCAGGCTTGAGTTTGCAGGGTTTTTAGAACAGTCTTAGTAAGTGAATGTCGTGACAGCACAGGTACGTTAAGGTTGTTTGTGACACTTGTGTGCCTGTTTGTACCTGGTTGTCTGGTCACCATAAGTTGGGTTTTTTATGTTCATACTGGCTGTGGGTTTAGTTTTGTTATGCAGAACATGCTTTAACGTGACCTGTGTTTGTCGTTTCTAGGAATAACATGCTTGGAAGTACTCGGTATTGTTGATCATCTGTACCCCGGCACGAGAGCTCCAGCTTAATCCTTTTCAAACTCTTCTCTCAGAACATGGGGGAAACCGATGATGAAAAATACAGTCAAGCTGGCCAGATATTTGAGAACTTTGTACAAGCAACAACGTGCAAAGGCACCATTCAGGCCTTTAATATTCTCACTCGCCAACTTGAATTAGATCCTTTGGACAATAGAAACTTTTACACCAAACTAAAATCAAGAGTGACCACATGGAAGGCCAAAGCTCTGTGGAACAAGCTTGATAAAAGAGCAAGTCACAAAGAGTATAAACGTGGAAGATCCTGTATGAACACTAAGGTAAGTGGAGTTCAGTTTTGGATTTCATAGCTTGGAAACTTTCAAACCTGTTTTTCTGTAGAAGCAAGGTTTCCACCATCACATGCAGTGTTTCCATTCATGTAACCCTCCCTTTCACATGTTGAAACTGTTATCAACTGATTTGGACAAATTTTAAGGTATTTTTCTTCTGCAAGTTTTGCAGAAACACATGATTTGTAAGAGTGAGGCTTAAAGCAGCCTGCTTTGCAGTCTGTCTCAATCGTGGCAGAAGAGTTTTCTACCCTTTTTAGACATCAAGCATCAGTCAGGCATAAGATGCATACTAATTAGAAGGAAGTAGGCTGCACTTATTCCAGGCTCACTGAGAACTACTTGCTTTCTTAAAGAGGGTTTTGCAAGGTACAAACCAGAGCACATTCACCAGGCTCCTCAGTTTGCTGCTCAGTGCATGCTGTAAAGAGACCAAATGTGTTTCAGCAGCAGTTCCTAAACTGTTCTCTGAAAGTGCTGCTTGGAGGTCTGGGTATCTGTCTTTGTCACCTCGCATAGGCTCTTGTAGTCAAACAACAGCAAAAGAAAATCCTGCACTATTTATGGACTTAAATACTTTCCTGTAAGTGCTTTTTCTCAAGCAGAATGTGGATAATTGCTATGTGGTAACTACTGAAGGGGACGGTCTGCTTGGTCGTGGAAAGGACAGGAAATGATCTTCTATTCAGAGAGAATGCAATACGTATTTTGCATGCAGAGAGACAGCCACTGAACACTGGTATAAATCTTGCTGACAATACTGTACCAAATACTCAAGTTTATGCCAGTTGTTTCATCTAGCTATCACACAGTATTTCTACTAGCTTTGTCTCGAGAGCAACTCACTTATTTACTGTCAAGTGATGGCAAAAAGTTGCCCCAAGAAGGGTGACTTTTCAGAAGCTACTTAATTGCATAGAAGTAGAACAGAGAGGAAGAACACACTGAGGGGTACTTAGACACCAAACTGTGGAGAACTTTCGAATTTGAACTAACACTGAAAGGTTATTTCATGGATAGGCAGTGTTGAAAGTCTCTTTCTTCTTATTTGCGTCATTGCATTCAAACTTCTCAGAAGGACTAGGGAGAAGGATACCACGTTACCTTCAGTACTTATGGAGTCCTCTGTTTTTATTAATTTTTCATAAGCTCACAAAGACTTTTGTTTTCTAAGGTAATAAAGGTCCTTAATAGTTTTTTTAGAGGATTGTCATTGCAGCTATTGCACTGTGTTCCAGACAGCCTCTGTTTTTCCCCTTTCCTTTTTTCCCCCTTCATTTACCTTTTTGACCTGTGCTTCCTTTCTCTCTTTTGTTCTTTGGAAAAGTCCTTGAACATATGTCATGGAACATCTTTGTGATGAAAACAGATGGGAAAGGGAAGGAATGAGAGAGTGTCTGATGATTAACAAATTATAGGAAATATTCCACATGCACCTTTAACCATGCACATACAGCCCCAGGTTCAAATTTCCGTTGTCAGTTTGAGGAGGTATTTGCAGCACAAAAAAGCAGTTTTAAGACCCATGTGAAATGTAAATATTAAATCTTCTTTCAAGTGTGACATTACAAAGCCAAGGCCTAGTTCTGCAAACTTCTTAAGCAAAGTGATTAATTTTTATATATGGTGAGAAGACTCACTGCTTGGTACACAAAATATATAGCCTGTGTAACGCTTTACAAGGTTGCCAATAAGAAGGCTGATTAACACCTTCCACAGTGTTGAAAGTTTGATGTTACTGCTCTTTGAGATTCAAGATTTATTTTTAGTGGCATGGTGTAAGTATTTGCAGAAATTAATGGACGTATCTATGATGCAGATACGATCAACTTGCCAATGAATATAGAATGTCTGTATGTGAATAGTGTGGGTATAGATCTTCTGTGAAATACTTGTAGATGTTCCTCATGAACCTGGATCATGCCGAGACCTGCACTTCACTGTGTCATCGCTGATTTAACGAGAGAAACATGAATCTTCAGATTGCTGGGAATGAAGGCAGTAACCGCAGCCTGTGGGCTCGGTGGGGATATCTACCAAACATTCCTCACATGTGAATCACAGTCTGCTCTGAAAGCCTATCTCTGCTCCCTGAATGAGAGGAGGCATGCTGGGGAGAGGAGTGCAGACTCCCAGGTCATTGCAGTGGTGGGCTCTGACAGCCCCATTTCAGATAAGGAATTCTCAGAAATGCTGGCAGCCCAACCAAGATGCCAGTGCAGGGAGATTAGGCTACAATAGACATACCACGTTCCCCTTTGGTGCAGCTGGTGATGTTAAGTTTCTGTCTTACTTGCATGCTATGCCAGGTGCCGTTTTTAGTAGTGAAGCGGCAAATAGGAGTTGGCAGCTAAATCCTGGGAGCAGTGCCCAGCACTCACCTCTGCAGGGCTGCCTGGGGAGTGGTTGAAGTAGACCAGCCTGGAGTAAAAATCTTCCTTGTTAAAGCAGGATCGCAAAACAAGCAGTGAGCTAAAGTGGATTTTTGCAATTGCAGCTCTGTAAACAGTGCCAAGGTTGCTAGTAGGCATCATTTAAAAAAAATACATGACTTGAAGGCTTTATATGAGGTTGTGGCCTTGAACTCTGTAGCCGAGTCTGCAGCTCATGATTCTTAGATATGGCTTTACAATCTTCCCAATGTTTGGAGGAGATAAAGGCCATACAATGTAATTGGGTTCAAAATTACTCATGGGAGGGATTTTTTTGTTTTGTTTTCTTTTGTTTTCTTTTATGAAATCTTTTATGTAAATCTGCTGCCTCACCCAAAAACTGTTCAGTTTTTTTACATGGTATTTAAGAGCTGAATGCTGTACTTGTTGATTTCTGTGCTTATAAACTCTTCAGCCACACTTAAGTTACTCATTACAATATACACAAGTTTTATACATACAGAATGTTCCACTCCAACTAAATAACAATAATCCTGTGTCTTCCCTGCCCTTGAAGAACATTGCCAAATATGGCTTTCAAAGTTTCTACAATGATACAATTTTAAGCTGGATGAATAGAACCAGTTGAACAATTTTCAAGAAGTTCAAACCCACTGCAATTTCAGAATTATCTAACTGGAGGTATTATTTTCACTTGAATTCTTTATAGAACCAACCAACAAACAAACAAAAAAAAAAGGCACCCCAGAATAAAACCAGAGTGCTGGAGAAAGACATCCACAAAATTGGGGCAGAAATGACCTTTTTCTGAAATTGTTGGAGCTTACCTGTAGGAATGTTAATTCTGTACAAAACATAAGCTTCCTTCAATCTCAAGCTTGTAAGTTGGGAATGATTTCTGTTCAGAATTGCTGTTTCTAGAGCTGGCATTAGAGAAGAACAGAAGTTTGTCCTAAGTAGGCAAAACTGTAGATATCACACTGTTTTTTGCAAATATGTCTAGAAAAAGAGTGCAAATTTTTTATGGTGACAAAGTTTGTCTCTGGTTTTCATCTTTTACTAATAAATGCAGGGTAGTGTGCTTGGAATCTGAAGTGATAATTTCTTCAGCGAATGAAAGGTAGCTGGACAATCAAAGAACATTAAAGGTTTAATGTATATTGTTCCCTGTGCTGGTAGTTTGAATGTCTCTGTGCAAAACATAATGCAATGATAAGAATTCATCCAGCTAGTGTTAGTATATTCATTGGCCTTTTTAAGACATATGGGAGTGTTACCTGTCTGTATGGAGCACATTCATTACTTGCAGTTTATTTACTGTCAGTTTACCTATGTAAATGATATGAATATGTGCATGTTACATATAAAGGAGGCTCCCACTGATGTTTGAGGTAGGTATGTATATGGATCAGAGGGTAGGACTTGGCTCATGCTGTGCACCTGAAATTCTGGCTCTCCCATGCTTAAGGAGAAAAGAGATTTCTGCACATGAAAACATCCCAGACTTACTCTGAAGGAAGGTGTTGATTCCCTAAAGCATGCAAATGTGGCGGTGTCTTCCCCCTCAGACCTGTATGCTGTTTTTTTCAAAACACATGCCTACACTTGAGAACTAAGGAAAGTTGTTTCAAGTGCTACTGTGTAATTATCATCTGCTTTAGTAGACTCTGGCATTTCTCTCTGAAAATAACAATTTCAGATGATGGTGCTGTGTGCTGGGGGAAGGGGGTGACACAAATTCCTGTGCACAGCTTTGGTCTTCTTAGCATTTTCCATATTGTAGACCTTGGGCACAGTTCCTGGGCAGAGGACTTGTATGGTCCGAGCTGCAGTTTCGAGCCTGAACTGAACAATATTAGCATAAAGCAAGGAAATAAAATTAAGCTAAGAAGTTTTGAGTGCTGTGTATATAAATATGTGCATTTGTATGTAGATGTGTATATAGAATGATACAAATTTTTAAAAAACAAATTATTTTGAACTCTGCCGTAGAATCATTAGTGTTAGAAAAGACCTCTAAGATCGAGTCCAACTGTTAACCCACCACCACCACGTTCACCACTAAGCCCTGTCTCCAAGTGCCTCTATAGTTTTACTCTTTATTGAATTTGACCTTCCAAATCTTGTTTTATAATAGATTAAGTTTCCTTCCAAAAGCTCCTTTTAGGAAACATATTGCAAGAGAATGAGTCTAAAAATATATTTAACCATGTTTCCAGGACTTATGTGAAAGCAGAGTGGCCCTTTCTGGTGGTGTCATGTGCTGTCAGTCTTATCTGGACTTAGTGGCATTGGTGTCCCTGCTGCAGAGAGGGCTCCACGGCTCCTCGGGTGGGTTAATGATTTAGCCAAAGCAGCATTACAGAGAGCATGTGGTTTCAGGGGAGTTGGGGGCCAGGGTGTGAGTCAGCAGAAGAGGAGCCCTGGGTTAGAAATGGGGCTGGAAGTTTTGTGACTGACTGCACTAGTTCTGAGCCTCGTCTCCCTGGACGAACCACGGTGGTGTACTTGTGAATGATAAAAGGAGGATGGTCTTTGTCTGCCAAACCCCTTCTGCCCCTTTTCATATTGTCTTCATTTCCAAAGACTGCCAAATGTATTACTTGGGAGTTTACAAAACCTACTTTGCCCAGCACTCTTCTTCCCACAGAGCTGAGAAAAGGAAAGGTGCTCCTGGGCTGTGCTGGGCCGTAGGGTGATGGGCAGGAGGGAGGAGTGGATACCAGGTCCATATCCTTGTTGTTAGGTAGAAATTGGCTTCCTACCAGTCCTCAGTTGTTTGCAAACATCCTCTTCTGCAGTCTTGCCCCTCGTGGTAAATGAGGTGGGTTTGGTTTTAGGTGTCTTCCTCTCCCCACCTTGCTCTGTACTGCTAAACAAATACTTGTCTCTTAATTAAGCAAATCATCCAGCATGTATAAACCTGCAGGTTTGGTGGCTACATTTCTTCCCGAAGTGCTGGCACTTGTTATCCTTCAGAGACAACTGGGATTGTCAGCCAGGTTTCTCCAGTGCTGTGCGTACTGGTACAGAAGTCAGTGAGGTTGTGTGTTCAAGTGACCTGACTGATTGCATCCCTTGAGACAAATATTTGTTTTTTAAGAGAGTAATTGAATTGTAAGATGAAAGAAGGGAGTGCCAGTTGTGCTCCAACTCAAAAATATCCATATTATAATGAAAGCTTCAACCTGTTTATTCTATAAAGAGCAAATATCCAGAGGCACATCCCTTTTACTGGTTTCTTCAAAATAATGATTGAAATGGGGAGATTTCCAAACTTGATAATCAGGGTTTATAATGAACACACTAAACTTAGCATAAATGTATTAGATAGTGTTGCTAACTTGCTTATTATAGTAAAAAGGCATTCCTGTGAAGGTCATAGAACTTGAAACTAGAAGTTGACTGCTGAATTTAGGAAGCTTAGGGAATGAATGGTTGTGGCTTTTCAGAGAGAGACATTCAGCTGCTTTTTTGTGTGTGTGTTGTTTGTTGTTTTTTTAATCAAAACACACGGTGCTTGGATAGTAGAATCCAGAAGCTGTTGAGATTTTTGGGAATATTAAGGGCTACTTATTCTAGTGACATTCTAGTGATTTTGAAGTGACAACTAGGTGTGTTTGGTATACTTGAAAGACAAACTGTTTATTTTGATATTTGTGCTTCTTTGCTTTTGCCTCTTAGGACAGGGCATCTAAAAGCCTTGCACTGGATTTGCATTGTAAATGTTTTTTAAGAGTTTTAATAACCAACTTCTTTTTCAAAGCAGTAGAAAATATGGGACTAATGAGAATGAGTGGTAAGGAAAATTTATTTGAGGTGAGAGGAGAAGCAGCATATCACCTATGAACATGCAGTGAAACCACAGTTATTGAACACTGCCTACGCACTCATTTCTCTAAGGATTTTTAGAGAGGGGATGGGGAGAAGCTCTGGTGATGACAGGGCACAGCAGACAGTTCTTTGAAAACAAAACAAAGCTTGACTCTTTGAGATGTGTTTTAAACGGAGATTGGGCCAAATTACATCATCAAAAGCAAATGTTTGGCATGTGATTCGGTAATGAAATCACTTTATTTTTATTATCCTGGAGACATTTCCACAAACATATGGCTTTTTCAGCTTTATCAGTCGTGAAAAGCAGTGAAGCCTGGCCCAAGTAGCACGATCAGACAGCCTAGATAAGACTTTTGAGGCATTTGGGAATTTAATTTTTTTTTTTTTTGGCTTGCAAGGTAACAGTAGCATTATGTCTTACTTCAACAGCACAGTGCTGTTTCTCTGTCCCTCACTTAATGGCTTTGCAAGTAATCCAGAGAAGGGAACTGTCCCACCCTGACCTGATTTCCTAGATATTTTATAAAGATTCCCACAGGGAGTGACACCCTGTTACTTTCACACAAAACACCACTATTGTCACCACAAGTGGCTTAATTAAGTCTGAATGAAACAAAAGGTTACGACAGGGTGTGTCCCCGTGGCTGTGGCTCTGCAGGGCTTGGGGGCTTGGGAGCAACCGGGCTGTGTGTCTGTCCGTGGGGCTGCGTGTCCATCCAGCAGGCAGGTTGGGCTGGAGGACAAGGGGTGCTCCTGCCTGGCCCCAAAGCTCCGCTGATGATCTGCTCGGGCCAGGTCTCTCTCCTGCCTTCAGAGAGACCCTGAGGGTGCCAGATGTGGTTGTTGGGGGGTTTGTTGTTAGATACGTTTCCAGCTTTGCTCTGGTAATGTTTGTGTACTGATAAGTGAGGAAATACATGACTTTTGCTACCAAGAAGCGATTAAACACTTGGCTGCTAAACCCCAGATTTCAGACAATAAGGCAATTTCCTGTCTCCTAGAGCTCAGGTCCTTCCCGAGGTTCCCATGTCTGCCCTGAGAATGGGGGTTTTGGTGATGTGGTTGCTTTCTTTCCTCTTTCTGCTGACAAATCTAATTCTACATTATCTTCCGTTTAGGCCTCAGCGCAGATAGCTTTTATTGTACTTCTGGTAGACTGTAAAATACCCGTTTTAAGAGACACTGCATAGTAAGAGAAAATGCAAAATATTTTGGTAGAAGGTTACTTTATTAAGCAAACAACAGAACTTCTGTTTGCATTTTCTCTCTAAAAAGCCTTTACAGTGATGGAGTTTATGGTGAAAAAAGTTTAACTAGGATCTGTTGTAAAGAAAATGTAGAAATTCCCTTTTAATGCCCTTGAAATTGTGTTTATTTGCTTTACTTTCTCTGTTGCTTTACTTTCTCTGCTACACTGTCTAAAGGTGGATTATTTTATGTTCTCAAAATTCCCACGTTCCCTAACCTGTCTACACTTACACACAAAGTTTGTTTGTGTTTGCAAACAGACAGGTTTCTACAAACTATTTGCCATTTCAGATCCTTGGGATATTTGTGTCTTAACCTGTGTATCTGTTGAAAAGCGCTTATTGAAAAATGATCTGACCTTATACCATAATGTGACATTATTACAGTTTTCTAGTTCTTCATTCTTTTCTCAAGTTGGGAGTGGTTGGCTGAGCTTAAAGCTGTATTTTGAAACAAACCTGACAGGGGGAAACCGAAGTATTTCTGTGGTGAAAAGCCTTGTCAAGGAGAGCCAGCAGCTGGTCACTTCTTGCTTCAAATCTTCCAAAACCATGAGAGTCTGGCAGGTACCCAAATGGGCCTTGGTTTTGTTCTGGAGGAGCAAATGTGACCAAGCTGCAAATGCTTTGAAACTCAAGATTAGAGTGTCTGAAAACCTTGAAGTTTAAGAAATGGTCTGAGATCAACAGGGTAAAATTTCTAAAAGTTGTTAGAAGATGAATCTTCCAACGAAGGAGTGTAGTACTCAGAGAAAATTTAGAACATATTGCAAAAATGATCTGGTGCTTGTAATGAACCGCACACCCAGCTTGAGTCCATAGTGTGTAGTGCTGATCCACGGGGAGCTGATCCTGGGACCCTGTCTGAGGAGGCCTGCAGTGTGCTGGGGACTGGGATGTTTCCCTTCCACCTAGTTGGTGCAGGTAAAATCCCAGCCAAAATATTTTGCTTAGATTTAAGCAGGCAAGTGGTAGATAAACAAGAGCAAGTCCAGAACAGAGCAGCAGGAATGGTCAGAGCTTTAGAGAACGTGACCTGCAGGAGAGGCTTAAATACCTTCACCTATGTTAGGAAGGCCCCAAGGAGAACACCATGGAGTTACATAGAGCACATCCACAACTGTTGAGCATTTTACCTTCTCTCTCTAATAGTCTGGCTGATGCTGCTAGATCAAATTCTGATTAGTTCTTAAAACTTCGTGTTTTGCCCTGGACATTTCCTGCTCCTGTTTCAGCCCTGAAGAACGGCTTGTGTTTTCCAAGGGCAGGCTGTATCTGCTTAACAAACCAACCAAGAGATACTGCCTGACTTGTCTTGCATCACTCTCTGGATCTGATTAAGATACTGACTGAGAATGAGCCATGTGGTTCTGCAACACTGAATTAGCCTTGTGTTGCTTCCTTCTACTGCCCTTTTGAAAGAGTTACAAGAGCAGCTCTGAAAGGACCTGTGCAACAGCAAAATGTCCTGGTCCTTCCTGTACTCTGCCATCCTTGCTGGATTTACAATTCAGATAAAACAACTGCTTCAGGGTAAATTGCAACTTAGATTAGAAAACATTGCAAGAGACGAGTGAGCTTCCTGCCAAGGACTACACACCCAGAGCAGTAATAACAAGTTATACAGATCGGCGAGTGCTCAGTGGAAGGCGAAGGCATTTCTCTCAGGCTCTCCCCCTCTCACCCCTTTTTCTCTTACTTGGTTTTTAGCAAGGTAGGAAATAATCACATATGAAGCTGTTCCTGACCCGTAGAGCTGCTGCTGGGTCCAGTCCCTGCTTGGCCAGCCGTGGGGCTGCGAGGGCTGGGCCGGCTTCTCCATCTCCTGCCTGGCTGCAGGCATCTGGGGTAGGAAGTTCACTGCCTGGCAGCCCGGATACAGCCCTGATAGTGGCAGAACAAGCGCAGCCGGTGTTATTGAGGCAGATGTCTCCATCTGAATTTCACCCTGGCTGGAATGTGAAAACAGACTCATTAATACGTGTAAATAAACACTGATCTCCTGTGTATGTTTATCTCCCTTCTGTTGTGTCAGATGTTGGTGTAAAAAAGACTATTACACCTCATGATGTGCAATTTACTGCCAGGTTTTGTCTTCAGCTCTTTGCCCCTCTTTTTGAAGCATTCTCCTTTATATATTTTTTTCACCATTTTATATTTACTTTTCCATGGTTCTTTCCTTTACTTAGAGGTTTTTATGTACCTTCTCTATTTTCAGCCAAAAAGGTTTTGGAAATGAGAACTAGAGATGCCAAAATCTGATTTTCATTGTGTGACATTGGTTTGTTGGGTTCTGAGTACTGCTAAGTTTTCCTGCTAAAAGCCCCCTACAAAGTGTTATGCTAAGGACACATTTTCGAATTCTAGTTGTTCAAACAATTCAGGTCCATCTTGCTTGCTGACACTCCCAAATGCCATGTTGCCAAGAGGTGCTGGTTGGTAATTCATAGTGTTATCAAATTATAAGTAAAACTGTAGAAAGTAAAGGCATTGTCTATCTACGGTAAATTGTCTATCCATTGTGCAAGTGACTGGTTAAAACCAGAAAAGGTCAGGTTATCACTCTTTGGAGCTCTATTTATCCTTACTAGGTAAGTGGTTGTGAGTGCAAGCACTGGCAGTGCAGTGGCTTTGAAGACTGCATGATGAGCTGGAAGAGATGATGAGACCTCAGGAGCCCAGAATTCCTGCTGTCCTCTAGCGTTTTGAGCTCATCTATAGATTCTGTACATTTCTGTACAGTCATTCTGCTTAGGGAAGTTAGAAATGATGGTATTAAATGATTAAGCTCTTTAAAAATAAAGAAATAATAATTAAAAAGTCTGGATTCTGACTCAGACCTATGTCTAGTACTGGAGAAGCTCATTTACCCAGTACTGGTTTCTAAAAGCCAAGTCTTCATTGGGTGTTGGTTAATAATTAATCTAACAAATATGTATTTTAGAACATATTTTAAAATATTCTGTGAAATATCCTCAAAATAACTTGAATGAGCACTTACTTGAAAAAGCCAATTTTGGAGTGGAAGCTTAGCTCACTTATTAGATTGTTGTGATTGTTGTTCTTTAGTTGCAAGTTCTAGGTTCAGTGTATTATTTGCTCTCTGTAGACAGGTCAGGCTGTAGCAACAGGGCTATTTTTTTTTTTTTTTAAGGCATATTACCGATTTCTTCCTGTAGCAAAGCCATAGTTGTTATCAACTTGCCTGCATGGTTTGGATACCACAGAACACTAGAAATCCTTTCCTCTGGGTCTGTAGACAAGTCCTTTGCTGGCTGGACAGCCCTATATGCTTGAAACCACGCAGAGGATTAACAATTCTGTCTCAAACGCACAAGTGTCACTACTCGCAAGGCTCCTAACGCTTGGTCTCTGCTTAGTCTCTGCTGTGCTTAGAGGTGAGGCTCTTGGTGCCTTTCTTTGTTCTTCAGTTCTCTGATTCTGGACGATTTCTTTAGTTTCAAGGTTTTGTTTTGGGCTTTTTTGCTAAGTTTCTAAGTATAGCCTTGAAGCACTATCTCAGTATGACAGGCGTAAGCCTACAGAAAACAGGCAAGGTACTTACATGCTGCCAACCATGTTCATGGCTGGGATAGTCAGGCAACATTCTTTCTGCAAGGTTTGTCTTGTTTTCATTTTGATTGTTTAAGCAACTGGCCAAAAAAAGAAAAGAAACCAATCTCTTCTGAGTTTTGGGTGTGGGGTTGTTTTTTTTTTCTTCCCCGTGTTTTGATTACAATGAAAGACAGGTAAGAAAACAGCAAACATACTCTTAATTCCAAAGGATGTTAGAGGGCTTATTTTGTGCTTTATTTGAGGATGTTTTTGGATTAAAGCATTTGCCTGGTTTTTGATGGATAATATGTTTATTGAAATTAGTATAACGAGTCTTGTCAGATGATGTGTGGGTTTTTTCAGGTAACTGTAACTGGTGCAGGGGAACAAATTTTCTAGGGATACTTTCCTGTATTATGTCTGTCAGCTGCAATGTTTTTAAAATTTATTTTGGCAGATTGTTATGAAAGGTCTAAGATCAAGTCAGCATATTTAAATATAACCAGTGCCACCCGAGAGAGCTCTTTAGAAAAGCTCCAAAGTCCCTACAGCTCTGCATCACTGAAGGCACTCTTGACCTTCAGCATCCTGAATGCACAAAGCCCTTCTTTAATATGTGCCATAGCAGAATATGTATTTCAACCGTCTTTCATACCATTGTTTTAATTTCAAAGTATGGAAAACTTTTTATCCACAAATCTAATATTAGTACATATATCCATGTGACAGAGAGGATGGACGGACAAGTGTGTCCATATACATCCAGGAAAAAAGAAGGCATGTCGTTTTTTCCATGCAGAAGCTTGTCTTTCAAAAAAGAAAAAAAATCCCATTAAAGATGAGCCAAATGAATGCAATAAATGTACTAATGTTTCACTTCTGGCATTTTGACTCAATAAAACAGGAGGGCAGTAAAGATAGGTCCTCTGATCCCTGGATTGTGCTGCATCCAGCTGCGAGTGCAGCAGCTGCAGGGCATGGAGCTGGGGGAAGAGCTCTGGCCAAAGTCAGCCTATCTTAGCCTCAAATCTGTGTTACAGTAAAGAAAAAGCTGTGTCTCCAATTTTGCCAATCACTGATCTGGGTGCTTTTGGTACGAGAGGACAAAATTGCGTATTTCTGAGCTGCTCAGCTGGGGATACAGAGGGTAAAATACTGGTGGGATCAAAAGCAGAAGTGAACTCATTGTGATGTGCTTCATGTATCAAGCCAGAGTTTAGCTGCAATTAGAGATGCATGAGCCTTGGTGTTCCCAGCTGCCTTTAAACTTCCCCAACACTGGTGTTCACTCTCCAAAGATGTCTGTTCAGCAAGATGCTGCTAGTGATAATAATATTTTAAGGTAGATTTTGCAATATCTCTAGAGCATCTAAGCAGTGTCCATGTCACCCTTTGGGCAGTTAGGGCCTCTCATTAAAATGCGTCTAACTGAATATTACTTTTGTCAAATGAAATGCTTTTGTCAAATGAAATTGCTAACTTTATAAGGAGTTCATAAAACATGATACAGCAGAGGAAAAATACACTTTTAAATGCTACTTAACCTTTGTAGGGGTCTTAGTCTGGAGGAGCAGCGAGTACCTGATTGGGGTTGTTGAATTTAGGGGAGCAGCTGTGCATTGAAGTGCTTAGGTGGACCAGGGCTGTAGCAAGACCGGACTTGCATCTTAGATGGACAAAACATGTCATGCCTGTTGTAAGCTTAACCTTTATTTCTTTTTCATATTTTTTAAAAATTAAAACTCCAGCTTTTGACACTTTTAATGTCTGAAGTGGCATATAGATGTTAATTTTTCAGTCTCTTCCATTATAATGCTTCAAACTTTAAAGCTAAGTTGGTTGCTCGGTGCATTCAGGGTACATTTGACTGCACTGCTGTATCCAGTGGCTGTCAATTTATGTGATAAAATCTGAGACTGCAAATGTGAGATGAACTGTAAGTCTGGAATGTCCTACTGCGCAGTCCTATTTTTGCCAGAAGCATTTTCATATCTAGTAAAGGGGATGGAGTGAAAAGCACTGTGGTGGAGAAAGCTTCCTGCGGCAGCTTCTGGTAGCTGTCTGCCTTAGCTGCTTATGCAGCTGTTTCACTTTGGAGCCTTTCCAGGGAACAGTCACTGCTGATCCAGAAAATGTGTTGTTTCATTACATTTTGTGCCTGTCTCATGTTGCATCACATTTAGCTTTATCATTAACAAACACTTGTCCAAATCCATGTAGAATGTAACCCTGTGGAATCAGTCAGATTAGTCCTTGGTGCATCCCTGCTGCTTTGGGTGTTTCAAAAAGGCCAGGGCCAGTGTGAAGACCTGGATCTGGTGACTGTGGAAATGGGCAGACCCGAGGCCCAGAGCAAGCGACAGAAGAAGGTTTGCCATGGAAGGGCAAAGTATTCTGTCCCTCTGTGTCCTGCAGGCAGAGTCTCCTGTCACTGCATGGGGAGGCCCACGGCTGTTGAGGACACCTGAAGTCATTAGGGTTAAGGGGCTTAGAGGCACATGGGGACAGCCACCCCTTGGTACTTTTTTCTAGCAGCATGATCCATTCCTGTAGGCTTTTATTTTCAGTTGGTGATTTGGGTAAATATTACATATACACTAAAGGCAGTTAACTAACTTGGACAGATGGTTTCAGCTATTTTTTTACTAGATGTGTGTGCATTTCCACTGAAGAGTACCAGTGGTGCTCCTGACTTGGCATACCTTAGAACAGCAAAGGGTGTCTCTGTGTCTATCCAGTTGTTGTGGAGCTGGAGTCTGAAATAATCTCCTCTTTTTCACCTCCAAATCAACTAAAAGGCAGAAATGAGAAAACCTTGAACTTAAGGAGTGATTGTAGCTTCTGTCTTCATCCCAAGAAAATACAGAGAGCAGATGATCATTGAACACCCTTTTATTGTCTCGGATTAATTTAATGATTGGGTACTTTGGGCAGAAGAGGAGTGACAGAATTAGAGTTGGACGATAATAGTGGATAATGCATTGGACTGCAACAGGATTTGCCTATTCTTAACTATACAAAGAGATGCTGTTTGGTTGCATCCACTGCCCCCTGCTACTGCCAACTGGTAGATTCCTTGAGCGTGATCGTGTAAATGTTGAGAGGTAATTTTTTTTACATATTTCAACATCGGTGAGTAGATTCTGCCTCTCAAAGCGGATGAGATTTCTGTGACCAGGTAATTGTGGAGTGTTATTTTGTTTTGTTGTTTTTTCTTTTTTTTTTTCTTTGTTAAACACAGTGCTGGTATTCTTGCCCTTTCCCTCCTTTCCAAACCCTCCATTGTTTCTGCAAGCTTAGTTCACTGTGTGAAAACCAGCAAAGGCATTCTGCAAATTCTCAGCTGTTAAACGGCATATGGTTTTTCCAGAATGGGATACAGGTGCCTGGATTCAGAGGCTGCTGATTTAGTAGTGTGGGGATGAGAGGGGTTGCAAAAGGCCCCTGCTTCACATCCCTGCCTCCCTTTCCTCCCTTCCTATTTTCTAAGTCATGTGTTTGCACGTTATATCCAGGAGATCATATCAAAAACCTATGCCTGGCACAGAAGTCATTCTGCTATTGGAGTGGTAACTTGTGGTGCCATTTATCTCCACACTAAGTGCTCTAATTGAGTGTAGGAACACTTTCTGGAGATTTTCAAGGTGCTGCCATTTCTAAGCATACTAATAGAGAGAAAGTAGCGTCTCTTACAGTCAGACTGACCTTTGAATAGAATCAAACTTATGAGACTCACCAAATGCTGTGTATGTTTGTATTATTACAACTGAAAATTTCTTATATCTTTTAGTTTACCAGGAAAAAAATACATGAAGTTCTGCTCTATTTCAGTCTGAAGATAAATAACGTGATGTGTAGCGTGCTTGGTTAGAGCGTGGGACAAGATTGTATAGAAACAATTATCTTTTAGGGAACAGTACAATACTTTTTAACAGTATCATAGAAACATAGTATTTATTCAGTACCTTCAGTAGACAACTGTTATAAAATATGCATGGGTTTATTAGTGTTTTTGTACTTCACAAGAAAACACTAATAAGTAAAGCATACTTTACTTATTAAGTATGACTTTAAACTGGAATAGCCCTAAGTTTGTCACTAGGCAACTATTACTAGCCTGTAAACTTACATTATTCCTCTTCAATGAGAATTTTCTAAAGAGTATTCTAAAAATGTTCTTGCAGAAGTTTAATTCAGACCAGCTTGTCCATTTACTTGTGATAATTTATATTGTAAGTGCAAAATTTTCATTGTTGCGTATATCTTATCAGTAATTGGTATCATTCATATTCAGGATGTTTGCAAGAGTAGATGAATTTAGTTCACATAAAATCCTGATGAAAAGCACTTGTGGTGACCATTGCTTGTGGGAGTTGGTGTTTATGGGCAGTCTGTCCAGAACTGCCAGTTACTGCATAGCTGGAGTTTGATGGAGGAAATTTGGTGTACATGAATGTATAATTCTTGGGTTTGTCCTTCCTCATTTATTCGTTCTCTAATTTTGCCTTAATGTGTGTGCTGTTCTTGGGGAATGTACTAAATTCAATGAAGCTTCTCATTGGACAGAAAGTATTTACTTACATTTGCAGGCAGAAAAACAGCCCTTTATACTAAGGTTTTCATTGAGAAAAATGCCTTCTCTCAGTATTTCTATCTTGCACTAACATGGTGTACTCTCAGGATATAACATCCAGAGTGATACTGATTCTTCAGGCAGCTCACAGCAGTTTGCTTATGCTCTTATTCTTGCATAAGCTGCCCTGTAAAACTCTACAAATCTTTCTCCCTTCACTTCCAGCCTGAGCAAGAAATATGCAAAAGCTCCTTGTCAGTCCTTTTCAGCAACTGTTACTTGGAATAACTTGTCGAAGATGCTTTGAAAAATGAAGTTACCCTTTACCATTTTAGGGGATGATCTGGCACCATTAAAAGGCAGCTGATGTGTGAATGGTGATATGGATGTCAAGAAGCCCTTGGCGCTTGTCCAGCCCTGTTTGTTACCTTTGAGGATTGATTGTGTGAGACTTCCTTATGTGATGCTGGTTGTCACAATCTGTGTTGAATTGCAAGAAATTAATTTCAAAAGCAGGCCCAGATGAGCCAGGAGACTGGGGTGGGTAACAGGAGTTGAAAATAGGATGCCATTCAAGGTTTGTTCTAGGCTGGCTACAAGAAGGTTTCTTCTGTGACTGCAAGCAGAGAGCTGGGGAGTGGTACTGTCCCTGCCCTTAATAAAGATAGGAACACAAATGCAGTAAGAATTGCCTTTGCCAGGGTTTTGTGCTGGTTTTGACCCTAGGAGTTTCAAAAAAAACATGACAAAATGCCAAGAGTAAGCTCTACACCAGCAGGAAGCATCCTTAATAAATCAAAGAACAAATAGCTCTGAGATGTAGATAATTATGTTTTTGGAAGGTAACCATGGATGATGGCAAATATACAACCATTTTTCATGATGTCTCCAGGCAATTATGAAGATACTTTGTCAATGGTGATAGGAGGATGGGGGAGGGCAGAATCCTCTTTAAAATTCTAACATAGTGTGTTGCAGAGCACTAGGAGGAACCAGAAGGGCTTTCTGTGTGGGTTTTATTACTTGGCAGGATTCACTATGACTAAATCTCTAAAGACTGCCTTTTTTTTTTTTTTTAAAGTTGCATTTATGTATATATGATACAGTTTGTTAACCAAAGAAACAACCCCACCTTATCAGACCATGTATGGGTTTATTTGTAAAATGTTTCTAACTGCTTGCTAAACATGACTGGAAAACCCTGTAGCTGTGAAGGCAGTCACTCACTCGTCAGAGCTCAGAGTTCCCATGTTAATCATAAGAAGCATGTGCAAAAAACAGGTGACCCAGATCCACCAGTGAGACTCTTCAGTCAGGCTAAATCTGCACTCTATTTTCTTCCTTTTTAATTACATCTGTTGATTTTTTTTTTATTTATTAACTTTTTAATATTCAGCATGCAGTGAGGAGTGTGCTTCTGAAATTGTGAATTAAATATATCATTTTAAGAGGAAGACAGCCAAGTGGCTAATGCAACAGCCTAACTTTAATATCTCTGGTTAACAAAACACTTGGCTAAAGCAAAGCCAGAGCACCCCACAGGAGTTCTCTTTTCAGTGGGAATTTGCTAGAATTATTTATTAAATTTTAAAAAATTTTTGCACTTTTATGATTGGATTGGACAAAAGTCATGGACAAAAGTCAGCACCAGATACTTTTTGCTTAAGTTGTTAAATTTGAAAACAAATGATGAAGAAACCAAAATAAATAACTAACTCTGTTTTATGAAATTGCAGTGTAATGGGAACCAGACTCGTATCCAAATGAGCCTCCAGATACAGTCTGTGCCTGCTTTGAAACTGTAATCACTGTCTGGCTATGTGTGCAGGACACACAGGAGCATGTCTGGCCTGTGAGATAATGGCTTTGGACTTGCAACATGGCCCAGCTCTCCTGGGCTCTCCCTTCCACCCAGACCCACCTCAGCTCTCCCTGCCCCAGCCACTGCCGTGCTTGAACTGATGGCATATATTTTGTGAAGTCTGGGGGGGATTTGGTGGGAGGTATGGAACAGCAGTGTTTTTCAGCTCTAAGACTGTTTCTAATCAGTTTTTAGTAATCAGTCAAGGAAATGTAAGCATTAGATATGTTTGGGTTTTAATTAGTTTGCTTGCTGGAAATCCGTTGCTTGTTAGTCTGTGAAAAATTGCAGCTGTCCACTAAAATTTAGGTGAGAATCCTCTAAAATCGTTTTGGAAGCAATTCTTCTGAGGATGCCCAAGCTTAGATTTAAGCTCCTAAGCACTTGAAGGTGAGGATGTTGACCACTGGGTGAAATGGAATAGGGCAGGCTGAGTTTCCTGGCCATGGTGAAGCAGGAGAAGTCTGCTGGGTTCTCATGACACATCCTGCTTTACGTCAGTAGGTGAACCAGGCTGTTATATTCAGGGTACACTCTCACTTGAAAGAGAGAGTAACTCATGCTGTAAGGCTACTGGCTTATCATAGATTTGTTTAACAAATCTAGCAAATGTACACCAATTTCCTCTGTAAAACAAAAAAAGCCTACACTAAGACCACTTATTTCCTTTCCCCTCCCTTTTATGTAGCTGTAATCCTGTTTAGTGCAAGTGCTTCAGAAACGCTAAATGGGGGTTAGAAATACGTGAGCAGATGCTCAAAAGTGTTTGGCTTTTTGGTGTTCCTTCTGTCACATCTTTTTATCAGATGCTTTTATGTCTGCACTAAGCACAGTTCATCCTCTTGTGTAAATTGACCAAACACCACTTGCAGACAAAATTTGAATGTTAATTAATTTAAATAGATGACTTGAATACACTGTCAGTAGTGTAAATCCAGTTGACTATTGGGTCATACCAACAGAGTAAGTTAGAAAGTGTGTGGAAGTAATACAAAACCCTGTGTAAAACATCTCCTTTTCTCTGCTAGTGTTTAATTATTGGAGGTGGCCCATGTGGCTTGCGGACTGCCATAGAACTTGCCTTCCTGGGAGCCAAAGTCGTCGTCGTGGAGAAGCGAGACACTTTTTCAAGAAACAATGTTTTGCATCTCTGGCCATTTACCATCCACGACCTCCGGGGACTGGGAGCAAAGAAATTTTATGGCAAATTCTGTGCAGGATCTATTGATCACATCAGTAAGTATCTGAGGGCGTGGGTGCTGTTCAGGTAAGAGGTTGCCAAGAGCAGGAGATTAATGGTGACTTTATTGGTTTGGCAGAAAGTTCATCTGCCTTAAACATGTGCTAGTGCCTGAGTGCACACACACAGAGGAAAAAAATGGCCTCATTTAAGCAAAATGGCAGTAGAACAAGTTACAGTCTTATGGATCAGGTTTTTTGTTAGTCTGGACTTGTTAAGTGATAGGTTTTAATTATGAAGTATGAAGAATATTGATATTCATTCTAGCATTTTGAAGGTAGGCACAACCCGAGTCAGAGAAAATATGTGAAAGGGGGCTAATTTAGAGGGAAATACGATGTAAAATCTTGTATCCTAAAATGGTCAGCATGTTGGTTAGCAGATCCTTTAAATACCATTAAGAGGAAAAGCTCTACAAAAGAATTTGAAGAAACTCCAACTGCAATGAGTTTTACCCACAAGATTGTGCTGCAAGAGGAAAAGGAGACGGAAGAGAACAACATCCTGTGGTGGTTGCTACATTTGCATTCATCACAGTGTAGGAAATGATAATGCTTCATGCTTGTGTTAACAATGAATATCAGTTCAGTGGCGTGCTGGGAGCAGCTGTGGTTGCTTACTTATTAAATACACCTTTGTTACTTGCTGTCTACAGGTATTCGACAACTTCAACTTATCCTCTTCAAAGTTGCACTTATACTGGGAGTTGAAATCCATGTGAATCTAGAATTTGTGAAAGTCCTGGAGCCTCCTGAAGATCAAGAAAACCAAAGTATTACTTATCATAATGTAGTTCTGTTCACAGTAACTTCTTTTTATGTGGGGCATTATGTGAAGTCATTCGATGTAGTTGAATTCTGTTTAAAGAAACAGGAATTTTTTGCCCTTCTTATTCAGCAGTCTTTGCTCTCTGCAACTGTAGGCATAAGTATTGTGGAGAGCAGTGATAATTCCTAAAATATGACCCAGGCCGAGGAGCTGAGGTTTTGCACTATGCCTTCTGGCATGTGTTTGAGGCTGTGTAGGGAGTCTGGTGTGGCTTCTTGGTATCTTCTTGCAAAAACAAATTTTGATTGATAATATAAATATTGAGGATGGATTAAGCGCCCTGGGCCTCATTTTGCTTTCACATTTGATATAACTCCCACTGGCACATTGAGTCTTATCAACATTCTTATGCAAGATTTTTAAACAAAATAGAGATTTCTCATTCTTTTTTTTTCCTATTTAAAAAAATATTAATATTTAGGGTGTAGTAGCAATAGAATATTTTAAAATTTTACTTCAATTGAAATACTGTGCTGTCTCTTAAAAGGGTCATAAGTGACAGTAGAACAAATATAGTGTTTTAAGTAGTTGAAGTATATATAATTTTAAAATATGAACAACACCAACAAATTCAGCTTTGTGTTAGTGCAAAGATTAAATTTAGCTTTGTGAGTATGCTTCCATTGAATTTCTGTTCAGCTCTTCCTTGCTGTACCTACATGTAATGTACTGCCCTGATAAGGTAGCTTTGGAGTTATTTATGTGAGAATGAAATGCTTAAGCATGTTCTTGTGGTTAGGGTCTGAGAGGAAGTTTAGTGCAGCAGGTGATCCAGATGAAGACTTCCTTTTTTTTTTTTATTGTCAGTGTACAAGCTTGACACCTTGCTAATACAGCCTGAACTTAGCTTTGACTGCAGCAGAACTTCCCTGCATCTGACCAAGGCAGAATTCAGCTCCATTTGAATGAGAAGTAGATTGTTTATCTTAGTGCCCTCTCTTCAGACTCTGAAATCCCTTCTCCATTGTATTACTGAAGAATTAATAAATATTATTTGTGTTTTCAGAAACAGGTTGGAGGGCTGAATTTCTCCCCGTGGATCACCCTTTGTCAGAGTATGAATTTGATGTTATTATTGGTGCAGATGGCCGCAGGAACACTTTAGAAGGTGGGTGCTGTGAATGTGTGCTTTTATGCCTATGTATGGTCTTTAGGGTATCTTGAAAGACCTGAAAGTCAGAGGAGAACACAGAGCAACAGGTTACCTTTCAATCCGTTGAAGTCTGGAAACTATTATTTTGTGTGGTATCTTTTGCTTTTGTTGTTAAGTTGTAGCTCAACTACAGCTTAAAATTGTCAAAAATCATTTAATGTCATTACTGCTTCTGAGCTCTGTGCATTTGCGTTGCCTACAGAATACATCACAGTGCCATTGGGCTTGCTTCAAGGTTGAGTAATTATATTGTGATTAAACTTCAAGGAGGCTGACAAGATACATGTCAGGAACTGCATAGTCTTTACTACTGTGCTGTAAATTTGCCCTGTGTGTTTGAACCAATGACCAAAAGGTGATTGCCAGATAGTTAGTGAAGTCATCAGAGGTATCTTTGTTTTGTAGAAGAGATTGAGCTTCAGAAACAATTACTTAGGAAAGAATACCGAAAGATAATAAATAACGCTATAGTGTGTCGGGAGAGGGGGTAAATGCTTCATGAACTTGAGTCACTGCTGAGAATTCAGACCATCTGAGCTGTTTTTCTTAGGGAGACACTAGATAAGCTGCTCCTGTATCACACGAACAAACCTGTTACTTAATGATATATTTCCCTTTTAGATTTGATTATATCCATGCTAGTTTCCATTCCTTAAGTACACTATTTCCTTTTTTTTATTAGCTTCATAGTTTGTCTGCTTATTCTTTTATCTGCCAACCACAGTATGCTTACAGTTAATTCCTTATAATGCTCTATTGGAAGTTTCCCAATGCTGCTGTCCATAAAAGACTCTTTAAGTAGTCAAGTACCAGCATAGTGAAATTATTCTTTCCTCAACTGCAGACTCTGTTGAGAAGTTAATGGTTATCATCATACCAGGATTTAAGGGAGTATTTGATGCACTGAAGATATATACAGAAGCTAGTATTGTCATATTAAATCTATCCCAATAAAATAACAAGAGCATATCAAGAAGTACAGAGACAAAAACTTGTAACCGATTTATTTCTTCTCATAAAATTCTCTCAAGTCGTCTGCAATTGGCTAAAAATACTCTAAGCACCCTCTGTCCTAATTCATAATTTAACTACAGATATGGGGAACATACAGATGGAAAAACTGAAATGTGTGATTGCCACACCGTGGCTTAGTGAACTTTTTTTTTTTTTGTGAAAATTGGAAGGAAAGGTGGAGCCAGAGAGCAAGGAACTTCTCGGTCAGTCTCACCTTAACAGTTAAGCCACTGAATATTTTTCAACCCCAAATACCTTTGAAAAATCTCATTAGCTGGTGGTGTGTGCACCTAAGCACTGCTAAAGGGGTTTCTGTTTTTCAGATCTTTCTCTGCTGCTTTTGACTGCTGATCTCTTGCATCTTTTTTTCATGAGCTGTACTTAACAAGTACCTGATTTGCTATTTAGCATATTAAAAATGTCTGTCCACTAAATTTGATCTCTTCTATATCCAGATACTGCCAGAAAATTTTCTGGGGTTTTTTGTCATGATTTTCCCTTAACTTCTTGCCATAATTCCTCTTCAGACTTTTTTTTTTTTTTTATGAGACTTTATCTTTCATGCAGTACAGCTCCAGTTTTGCAGCTGAAAATGGGGAAAAAAGACTCTTTGCATTCAAGGGAATTTTGGAGGAATGATGGAATCTACTGATGGTGTGCTGTTTGATGAAGTATAGGACTAGATGTAGGAAAGGCACTGAGCTGCTCCCTCTCTGAAGTCCAGTGTGAATTTCCAGTGGTTTTAATTCTTTCTCTTTGCTTACCAGGTTTCAGGAGGAAGGAGTTTCGTGGAAAGCTGGCCATAGCCATCACTGCCAATTTTATAAACAGAAATACAACTGCAGAAGCCAAGGTAGAAGAAATTAGCGGAGTTGCTTTCATCTTCAATCAGAAGTTCTTCCAGGACCTTAAAGAGGAAACGGGTGGGTACATCCTCATTTTTTCCACTACCAAATACAAGAGTCAGCAGAGGAACACTTTATGTGCCAGGCCACCCTCCTATTCCTGGTAACATCAATTTAAATATACTGTATATAAAAAAAATCCAAGTGATAAAATGTTGTTGATGTCAGAATCTTGCAGATGGAAGTGTCCATTTATGGTACAGTGGGATATTTTTTTAGCCGAGGCGTTGCCACATCATAACTTGTTTTAATGTTTAAAATTTTTCTCAACTGTAAAAATGTCTGCCATGTTGAAAAAATTTCAAAGAGTATTTTCAGGGCTCAGAGACTTCCCTTAAGACAGTTTGTTTTGTTTCTATCTGTTCACATACTGAACAGCTTAAGAACTTGGAAAAAGGCTCTGCCCTTCTGGGAGGAGTTTATTCTTGCTTACTGATGTGTAGAACTGATAAACTGAGCATTTATCTGCCCTAAATACTAAAAATATAAACTGTGAAATACTTCCTAATGGAAAGAGGTTTCAGAGTTGTTGCGCCCACTGTCTGTACAAGCAATTCTGTTCTTGATTTACAGCTGATTTTTTTATTATTATTATTGAAACCAAAAGTCCTGCCTAGACCAAATGCCAGAACCCCAGCAAGCTGAAAAGCAGTTTGTTTCCTTGGCACCCAATTCTACCACAAAAGACTGTTAATACTGTAGTTAACTGGCTGTTCCATGAAAGAAAGCTGAATAACTTTAATTGTGCTGAGAAAAACTCCTGTGGGGTGAGGCTGATCTCCTCTCATGTTTTGTTTTATAGCACTTTATCCACTAATACTTCACCCCAGCAGGGAAAGTGAATGCATCCCAGGAAGGAAAGGCACCTGCGGAATCACTCACATGTTGTTAGTGAATGACACAGGCAGTGCACTGCACTTGGTAACAAATGTATTATCTCTTTTCAGGGATTGATCTGGAGAATATTGTTTACTATAAAGATAGCACTCATTATTTTGTGATGACAGCAAAGAAGCAGAGTCTTCTGGACAAAGGAGTGATTATTAACGTATGTAAAAATGCTGGCTAAACCTTAGTTTATTTACGTGGAGCAGAATAAGTGTGAACATCTGCATAAACATTGTGGCATGTTATAGAGGGTGTTTATAGACTTAATCGCTTCATTAAAGCTCAGGTCACTTGGCTCTTACTCTGACTTTTTTAAAATTTGCCTTTACCTTCAGTCAGCACAAAGTTTCTATAGAGAACTGAAAACAATACTCTCTATATTTATCAGTTCCAAAACTGGCTGAAATGGGATCTTGACTCGCCTTGGAAATAAAGGGTGTGATCATTGCACCAGAAAATAAAAACCTCCTTCATTTAAAGGTGAACTTAGCACAGCTATGTCCAGTTTTATCAGGCAAATAAGGAAGCATAAAAACTTACCCCAGGCTAAATTGCAAATTCTCAAGTGGGTGAAATATGATAGAATGAGGCTATAAACACAATGGCATGAACTTTCAGAGCAGCTTGGGATTTTGAGGTCTTTTTTTCCTTTTTTTCTTCTGTAAGATGTAGGGGTTTATTTTCTTTTGTTTCTAGAAAGTGTTATGGCACCACTTAAATTTCTCTTCCTGGAAACTCAAGAAAGGTCAATTTTTCTTGTGAAGTAAGACAGTGCCAAAACAGTCAAGTGTAATTTCCTGAAGGAAGTATTTGTAGGGAACTATCAGAACGTTTCTTGGCTTTCTGGTGGGACCACTTAGCTCAGTACCATGATTCCCTGCCCTCTTGAAGGCCTGGGGCTCCCAGGACAGAGCAGCTGTCCATGACCAGCCGGGCGAGAGAAGGGCGGAAGCCCTTGTGGGGAGCACTGGGGTTGTGGGGCTGGTGTTTGTAGGTGGGGGCAGTCCGAGGAGATCTGTGGGGAGTTTGGAGAAGAGGAGCACCGGCTGTGGCTCATTAGAGATGTTTTCCTGACCTACTCGGGTCTGAGTGGAAAAAAAACCCCATCCCAGTCTGTCTGAAACAACTGGGCTAATAGCGGTTCTGTGGTATCATCCTGTGATTAGGGGTCTCATCCGTGATTAGGCTGTAAATAGAAACTGCCTTATTAATAATCACTGGCTTTAAGTCGGATGACCTGCTAAGGCCAGGTCCTTCAGCACTCTGGCAAAAAAAAAAAGAAAGCCACAGGCCAAAACAGCACAACAGAGAGGTTTGAATGTGGTGTCATTACTGAGATGTTAAGTCAAACCTTGAGGCTGAGCCTCACATGTTGTATCATCAGTATTTCTGCTCTCATGTGGTTTCAGATGTGGGGTGCACATGTGCAAAAAAAGCATTGCTGAAGTGATGATAATATCTTCTGATGGGAGGGAAGTGATGATATGAAAGTAACACATAACCAAGGAACCGGGAGGCACTATAATATTCTGTTGCCAGTAAAGCTCCTTGTTCAGTGGTGGCACTGAGAGTTCCTGTGTGGGGGTAGTACAGTAACCTATGTTTGTGTATCAGCTTTCTGGAGGACATGACAAGTCTTACTTGGTTCTTTATGCTTTGAGTTGTGTGGTTCCCACTCATGCTGTAAGACTGCAATGTTGCAATTCAGAGAGGATAGTGGATTATCTCATCCTATGTGCTTCTCTCCTTGCAGGACTCCATTGATACTGAGTTACTGCTCTGTGGGGATAACGTGAATCAGAACAATTTGCTGTCCTATGCCAGAGAAGCTGCTGACTTTGCAACCAATTACCAACTGCCTTCCTTGGATTTTGCAATTAATCACTATGGCCAACCAGATGTAGCAATGTTTGATTTTACTTCCATGTATGCATCTGAAAATGCTGCAATAGTGAGAGAAAGGCACAGACATCAGCTTCTGGTGGCACTTGTTGGAGATAGTTTGCTTGAGGTATCTTGAAATATCTTCCAAGTAGTCCTTGGTTTTTTGGTTTTTTGTCATCTTATTTCCGTAATCCAACCATTCAATCTACCCTCCAGACCAAAACAAAACATCCTCTCTTGCATGTCCTGAAACAGTGATATCTTCTTTGGAATAGACTTTTTTCTCCCTTTTTTTTTTCTCCTTTTTTATGCCATAGTTTGTCATAGCTAATGCTTGGCTGGCAGCCTCTGGCTGAGATCCCACTTTGCTTTATGCAAGTTGTATTTCTGTCTGAAAACTGTGAGCTCTGTGTCCTCAGCTTGGGTGCATGGCATAATTTTCCTGACTACCATCATGGAGAAAAACTTGATCCAAATTATTACTGCAGTCTCTTTGCCTTAATACGTTCTCTTTGTTTTCTTTCTGAAGTGAAAAGTGTATGTTGCAACTCTTTTTTTTTTTTTTTTTTTTTTAAAAAAAAATAATGCTGACAGCATGAAGCATTTGAAAAGAAAAGTCCAAAGCAAAATCAGGAGATGAGAAGGGCATAATTTTTTTTCCTTTTTTTTTTCCCCTTGACTAATTCTTGAGTCTTCCTTTTTTTTCTCAGCTTTAACTTTTTGAGGTTAAGAAATTTGTTTTTAAATAGAGAAGTTAAAAAAAGGGAAAAGTGAAAGAAGTAATCTTTTTAATTAGTAAGACTTGGAGGAGAGGCATCTAAAAACTGCAAGTGTTGTCTGTGCTGTATTTTAATTCTTTCTGGGCTATTTTTCTAAGACAGTATGAAACCCTAGACTCCAAATTTGCATTGCATGTTACTTTTGTAATAAGACCTTAAGAAATACAAGGAATTAAAGTGTAAGTGCTTTTTACAGCCCTTCTGGCCAATGGGTACTGGCTGTGCAAGAGGCTTCCTGGCTGCTTTTGACACTGCGTGGATGGTGCGGAGCTGGGCTCAAGGGAAACCCCCGCTGGAGATCCTTGCTGAACGGTGAGTGCTGCTCGTGTCATCATTCCCAGTGTTTTAGAGAGTCACAGTATTGGTATAAGGCAGTGGATTTCACTGTGGCATCAAGAGAAATATTCTTCTTCCCTGTAGTGGCATTGGGATGAAATTATCCATTCCTTAAAGTTACAGAACAATTTACAGTAATAGCCAGCCATTGCTCTGTGAGCTTCTGCACACTAAGACAGAGATCTGGCAATCAGGAGTATGTGGTTTAAATCACTTACTTAAATCACTAGTCACTAGAATTAAATGTGATTCTTAAGGAAATAAACCAAAGATACCTTGTATCAAAAAAAACCCCCTCCAACCATCTCAGCACCTGGTTTTTTGTTCTAAAAAACATACGAAAAATCCTTAAAGAAATCTAAATAATTCTTCAACATTAGTAGCTTTCAGAGTTGGTCTCTGTGATTTTTAACTCTGCAAGTTGGCTTAGTAGCCCTTATGTTCTCTTTAGGCTAACAAGTGCGTGGCAAGAGAGAACTACTGTAGTGCTGCATCATAAGCTTCTCTGTGCAATGTCTTTTTGACCAGAGCAAAAAAATCTGTTATTAAGGACACCAGCAATCCTGGTGTCACTGTGGTCTGATGGTTGAATTTGCTGACTTTGGTCCTGCTGGCAGCTACCTTGCTCTGCTACAGCTGCCCAGGCTGTTCTGGGGCAGATACGTAATAGTCATGGTTGTGGTAACGTGAGTAGGAGCATTGCTAACTACAGCACTTCGGGAAGTTTTAAGATAGGAGCTTGTGGGATGACTCAAGCATGGCATAGACCCAAATGGAAAATTGAACAGCACATTAAAAAAAGCTGTGGTGGTTATTGCAGGATGACAGGATTTAGTGCTGTTATGTGGTAAAGAAGTTACTCCTTGGGTGGATGGTAAAACAAAACCAGATGACTAGGTGATGTAATTTTTTTTTCTTTTTTTTTTTTGTTTTGCCCCCCTTCTTTTTCTTGCTCACTACCTGCCTCAGGAAGATATGGACATAAGTTCTAAGAGCCTGTCTCGTTGTCCTTTTTCTGTCTGGCATCTTTCTGCTAAGTGGTGATAAGAAATGGGATGGTTGCATTATGCATTTAGTGCATGACATTTGTCCTGGCAGAACCAAAACAAGGTGTAGGTAGCTGCAAAAAAACCCAAACAGAACAACCTTGTTATATAATGAATACTTATTTTAATATATAACTCTTGCATACTTTTTCCTCTCTAAGAGAGAGCATTTATCGACTCTTGCCTCAGACGACGCCTGAAAATATTAATAAGAACTTTGACCAGTATACCATTGACCCAGGAACAAGATACCCAAACTTGAACTCGAGCTGCGTTCGACCTCACCAGGTCAGTACATAAAAGGCTTGCTTGTGAAATCAGTTCTTTTTTTGTCTAGGATAAATAGAGCTGCAAGTAGTGTGCAAACAAAATTTTCAGGAGACTCCTTAATTTAGAACCTGCTGCTGATAAAGTTAACCTGGAAAGAAAACTCTTATTTTCTCTCCAAGCAATTCTGACATTATGCTGCTAATTGCTTTTCTGTGTAGGTGAGACAGTTATACGTCACCAACGAGTTACAACAGTGTCCTCTTGAGAGAGTGAGCTCCATCAGAAGATCAGTGAATCTCTCCAGACATGGTATGTGGCACCTCACGTTTGCTGCGGCTTAACATTTGTAGCCTTCTGAGCATGCAAGAGCTGACTGAAGTTTTGATCTCCTGTGTAACTGCAGAGTCAGATATTCGACCTAACAAGCTCTTGACGTGGTGTCAGAAGCAGACGGAGGGATATCGTAACGTTAATGTCACGGACCTCACCACGTCCTGGAAGAGCGGCCTTGCCTTGTGCGCGATTATCCATCGCTTCAGGCCTGACCTCATGTAAGTGACATCTGCAGATCTTCTTGGGTGTAGGGTACATGATGCACTTCCTAAAGTGTAGTGTAAGACTGACCAAAACAACCCTGGTGCTCTGCAGTCCCCTTCTGTGGGTGTTTTCTGCAAGGAAATGCACACCATTGCCAGGGTTGGGGGGTGGAGAGGGTGGGGTTGATTTTCCTTTGTTTTTTCTGTATGTCCTTGCATGCCATTTAAAAAGAAATATATATGCTTTCAAAGAGAGGGAAGGCTTTGAACCTTATGATTTATCATGTTTGTGAGAGTCATGTGTCTATTTAAATTGAAATTTGCAGTGCTTGGAGAATGTGAAGAGCTTTGTTCCCAGGCCCCTGGAGAAAGGGTTTTAGTGTACGTTTAAAAGCACAGCCATAATGGCACTGTAATGAGTTACAGAAATACCTGGGTGAGCCTTGGATGAGCCATCCTCGATTTTGTAGTGGTTGCTGTGACAATCATGTAGAGAAACGTTGGACCACGGACGTGGGGGTTTTGCACAACTCTGTCCAGAAGAGCACAGTGCCCTTTCATGTGTGCTATGTAACAAGGGCTGGCCGCTGGAAATTACCAGCCTAGTGACTGAATGTAAGCCAGCATTCCCCTTCTGAGAGTTTTTCTGGGGTCCTAAGGCTACAAGACCCAACTTCTTATGTGTGATTATTTTGTAAGGTCCTTCAGTTAGATACAACAGGGTCAGTGTGTAAGAGGTGTCGGGAGATGGCAATTGCTGGCACTGCTTGGTGCCATCGGTGGGGTGACTCTTCTCTCTTCTCACCAACCTCCAAAATGCAGTGGATGCATTCTCTTGCCTTCCTACACAAACTTAGGAGTCAATAATGAATTATTGTCAACCTGCCTTTATTATGGATAAATAGAAGGAATGATTGAGCTCTTTTATGAGGTGTGTTAAATTGGAAAAAATAGGAGGGGTACCCAGGATGCTAGTTTGTACAGTTTTGCCAGAGGAAGAGCTGATATTTTAAAAATAAGATTTCTTTTTTTTTTCCTGGGGTTAGTTTAAAAAAATTAGAATTATGGATGTTTTTTTGACTGTAGCGGGGGGAAAAGGTACAGAAAGCAAAGTAATTTTTGCTGTCTGTGAAAAACTTGTCTTTTTAAGCACTGCTCTCTACAAAGTCGATAAATTTATCTTCCTGAGCTAACAGACCTCCTGCTGTTTAATGCTGTGTTTGGATCTTGTTGGCTTTTTGTTTTAAATGAGCCTGCTGAAGGACTTGGCCAGATATTAGCCAGCCAGGCAAGAGAGGGGTCTGTGGGCAGGGCTGGGGTAGAGGGCTGCCCACAGCCCCCTGGCTCCAGAAATGGGCAGTGGGTGGGTGAGGGAAGAGGAGAAATTCTTTGGGGATTCAAAAACGCACATTCCTTTATGAGGAGAAAGAAACTACCCTGCCTGGAGGTTTGTAATTTATTCACATGTTTATTTTAATCATGAATTTTGGAAGCTGTTCAAGAGGTCAGAGTCTTAGAATAGGTCCCACAGAAAATGGATTAGAGACTGGATAACAGAGTTCCAGATGTGTGATGCACTTACTTAGTGCACAGCTAAATTCAATTATGACCTGGTCCTTGCTCAGACTGTGTGTGTTAATACCTTAAAAAAAGAAAGGTTAGTGCCTGTGCATGTGTGTGCACACACATGTAAGAAATTTTTTTCATAGAATGCCAGCCGAAATTTATTCCTTCTGTCTTTGGTGATTTATAGAACTAATTGAAACTATGAAGTCAGTTGCTAGCTGATGAAGTTTGTAGTAGTGCAGCTGTATTTGGAGAGGTAAAAGGTTTCTTAGCACTTCTGAGGAAGAATTGCATTTCTTGGTAAATGAGAGAATCCTTTTTTGTGGGACTACATCAAGATCCTGTTCAGTGAAAAAGCTTTTAAATTACATTCTGGCAAAGCCATTATTAGTAATGTGATTTGTGTGAGACTCTTAGCTTTGGCATTGTGCGAACTCCATAGCTTTGGCCCGGTGAAATGCCTGTGCCTTCATTCCTGGTGCTGTTCTGTGCCTCTCCCATGGGCAAGGGAGCACTGTATGTTCCCGAGGGGAGCAGAGAGAAAACCACTGCTGATGCCGCTGTGTTGTCCCTGCAGTGACTTCGATGCTCTGAATGAAGAGGACGTTGTCAAGAACAACCAGCTGGCATTCGATGTTGCTGAGCAGGAGTTTGGGATCCCCCCTGTGACCACAGGGAAGGAGGTGGGGTCGGCTGGGGAGCCTGACAAGCTCAGCATGGTCATGTACCTCTCCAAGTTTTACGAGCTGTTCCGGGGCACACCTCTGCAGGCCGTAGGTAAGCCAGCCCCAGGCTGCTCATGATTCCTGCAGGTTTGGGAAGCGGGAGCACTTCATCCAGGCTGCAGACAAGCACTGCTCTTGAGCCAGGAGTCCTTTCCCAGATGAGCCATTCTGGCAGGCGAGCGTGCCTGCTTTTGTCTGCAATAGTCACCCTGGGCTTAAAACAGGAAAGGGGAAAACCCTGATTGAAGACTAAGGTTTTGTGGGTCCTTGGTGGTTTCAGAGTATAGGAACAGCTGGATAACTGCTGCTTGACATCATGAAGTTCATGTATCAGGCCATTAGTGTGACTCTCTGTTAAGGATGACTGCCCATAGCACATTCATGCCTGTGTGTTTCTCCTTTTTTAGAAAGTCACCCTACATTGCATGTACCTACTTTTATTTACCTGTGTTTCTTATATATAATTGCTACTAGCATTCAATTGGAAAGCTTTGGCTTAGTGAAAATAATTTAAAAATAAATCTAAATAAATAAGTGGTTGTTTTTTGAACAGATGCTGGTGAGAAGCAAAATGGAGAAAATAATGATCTTGGTTCAGCAAAATCATCAAGCTCCATCTCTAATTATTTAAATTTAACTTTACCAAGAAAACGAGTACCAAAGGTAAGTTGTGAAGAAAGTCTTGCCCTATGAATATTTCTTTATTGAAAAGATGAAAGTAAGCTGTCAGGCTCAGAAATAAGGGTTTTATATATAAACTACTGTTAAAAGACCTGTAAATTGAGATTTTTTTTGAGTCAAATTTCACAGTATTCAAAACACACGTGTGCACACTCAATCATTATGATGTTTGTAAGGATAACACTGAAGCCTTGTCAGTATCAAATGGCTGAAGCATTAGTAATGGTCCCAGTTAAGCATTCTCTGTAAATGCAAAATTTTGAGTCTTAGAGTTTTGGATGTACTTGGGGAGAATTTGTGTCCATTGTTCATGCCAATGTTCATTGTCGCTACTAGTGAGAGGAGGGTGATATTTTATTTGGTGTGTTTTTGAGTTGCTGTTTTCAACTTGAAATATTTGAGATCTCAGCTTCCTTATGTATACTGACGGGTGGTTTATTTTTGGAAAGTTCTCAAAAGTTGTTTTTAGGGGGTTTTGTGCAATGCTAGATACAAAATTGTTGGTTGTTTTGTTTTTATTTGTTTGTTTTTGTTGGGGTTTTGTTTGGTTTTGGTTTTGTTTGGGGGCTTTGGGTTTGTTGGGGGTTTTTTTTGGGAAGTCTGGAATTTTCCTAGGCTGTTTCTACTTTTAAGAAAAATAGTACTGTAGCTCTGTATTCCTAAATATAAAGCCATTCTATTATATATCAGCTCAAATAATCACTGGTATATACTAGAGTGCTTATTGATTGGGAGGGAGTGCTGTTTTTTAACAAAAGCAGTGATTTGAACACTTTGTGGATGCTGTTTCAAGGTTCTGAAGGGAAGCTTTGAACTCTTCCAGAAGTCACCTGCAATGGTGAGCAGGTTGACTAGTGTGGCTCGGAGATAATGATCTCTTAGTCATACCTGTGTACTTTTCTCTCTTGGTCACTTATTAATGAAAATTTATTGGCATGCCCTGTTATGTCCTTGTATTATAAGAAACATCCATGCCCATACATGCTATGATTAAAGACTCCAGAGCCTTGAAGGATTATGGAGACCTGAGTTAATACTCTCTGGCATGGGACTGTGCAGTGAGAGAATTGTCTGTGTCTTTGAATGGATTGTAGCTTCAGAAGTTTTATATGGTTTAATTTTAGGGGAGTCCTAATAAAATTAGTTAGTAATAAACAGTTTCACCTTCTGCCTCTTCATTAGCTCAGTTGTCTTCTTAAAGGAGGCCTTGAGGAAGGGTTTTGCTTTCAAGCCAAGCCTGTCTTCATTTTGACTTCAGCTTAAGTGGGAGTGTCTGCACAACTCAGCTCAGAGGCAGCAGTGCCTCAAGTCCAGCTGGTCTAGAGGAGCAGCATAAGGTAGACAACAGCATGGACTCCTCCACCAAAAGTTAACTTCTGCATTTTTCCAAAACACAGCTTAATGCAAAACTGTTTTGAGTTTCCTTGGCTAGTTTTGAGTTTTCCTGGGCTAAAAACCTTATATTGACTGCAGTGATTCTCAAGTTCTTTTTTTGGTTGTTTTTGTTTGTGGATTTTTGTTTTGGTTTTTTGTTTGTTTGTTTTTGTTTTGGTTTGGTGGGTGTTTTTTTTTTGTTTGGTTGGCTTTTTTAAGCAAGCCTCCTTAATGCTTAACTGTATTGCTTCGTTTACACCTATTGATAGACTCTTAAGTTTTGTCTGGGAAAGTATGCATTTCCTATTTCTCTTGGAATTCAGTGTCCTAGTAAAAGTTCAGGTGTACACGTATGTACTGCATTCCTCAATATTTAAATATATTGCTTTTTAAATTTGTTGTTCTCATCGTGTAGAAATGTGATTTCCATTTTTTTTTCACCTGGAGAATTACTCTAGAATTTCCAGATATTTTCTAGACTGACTTTTGTCTTGAATATTTTCCCTCCGTAAACAGATTTTCAAAACCTGTGGACACTCAATTTCCCCATGGTGTGGTTCATCCCTGTTGGGAAATAATTTTTCCCTGTCACCCATATACACACAAAACCAAGTGACATGTTTCCCAGATAACCAAGCAGTGAGAAGCCAAACAGGCAAAATAAACTTTGCTTTTCCTTGTGGGTGACTTGTTTAGAAGAAAAACCTTTTTCATGACCACAATGTTGTTGTTTTTCCATGAGTTACTTGCAGAAATAAATAGACTTTCAGCAATGGGGAGAGCTTTCCATTACTAATCCATACAGCCTCTGACTAACCTCCCATCATAAAATAAGCCTTCTGTCATAGCAGAGCTGCAGTTTTTGGCTGTACATGAAAGCACAAGGTGATGTGCTTGATGGGCCCCTCTGGTTTTCCACTACAGGGGCTCGTTCACACTGAGAAGTGGAAGTGATATTTCCCAAATCAGCTTGGGAAGCAAGGCTGTCAAGACATTCTGTACGAGGTTTTGCAGCTCTGTTGCAGATGGGGTGAGAAACTAAGCAAAATGGGTTAGGGTACTTGGGCTAGGACTGAGACTTGAGTGCCAAAACCATCTGAAACTACCTGGGAAATAAAGCTCCTTGGAAAGCAGCTTCTTGAGTTAAGAGTTTGACTGTGGCTTCAGTTTTATGGTTCTTTCCCCTGCAAAAGGTGGTGCTGAACATTATCCATTATATTTATATATATATATATATATAAATATAATATATGTTCTATCCAGGCTGTAGGAGATCACAGAGTGTTGCTTACTAAACTTTCCATAGCATCTCGTTTGTCCTTTTATTTGGCTAGAAGAGGGTTTCTTATCTGGGTGCAGGCTGTGGGGAGATCAGGAAGCGGAGCCTGGAGCTGGTGTAGCTGTTCTGGCAGCCTGTGGTGAGCTGGATCATGTTTTCCATTCTCCTCCGAGTGTCAGCCGGGCTGGAGAGGAACTGAGATTTCCTGTGCTCCAGACTAATAAACCAAGGGAGGTGTTTACACAATACAGGGCACAGTCCTTTTGGAGTCTTGCTCGGCAATTAAATTGCTTTGTCTTTCACTTCTTTGTAAATATGTTAATGTGAGTCCTTTATGTAAGACTTTTGAAAGGCAGCATCTTGTTTGCTCCATTCACTCAGGCAAATTCTGCTTTTATGTGGTACAGGCTATTATGCAGAATAGATTATGCTGTTCTGTTGTTCACCCTTTTATGGTAGACTGATGACTATAGGTGGTGTAAAGCTGGGTTGCTGAGAGCTGGTGCCTGAAAGACAGCGTACCAAAGCACACAAAGTAATCAAAATATTGTCATCTGATTCTTTTGGTGTTTACCCATAGGTTGTTTGGGATTACTTCTAGTCCCTGCATAATGATTTATTACAAACAGTGCATACATAAAAAGGAAGCTTGTATTTTTTGATCTTGCTCTCTTTATTCCTTTTCAGTTTTTTTAAAGTTGATTGAGTAATCACTAAGTTACAGTGTGGGCAAATGTAAATAAGTGGAGTGCATTTTATTGTTCCTAAAGTATAACTTTTTGTACCAAATCTTCAAGACTCAAATTTAATAAGAAGCAATACAAATTTCTAAGCATTGACTATTTTTCAGGTTTAGGCGGACTGAGTATGAAGTATTATTGATTTGTGTAATCTCTAATTGAGTGAAATCACTAAATATGTGCGATGCTCACGCACAGAATAGTCAGTTTGGTTCCTTAAATTCTGCAATGTTCAGCCATAGTCAGGGAGGTGAATTTTAGGAGGGAGACAGACCTTTAAGGTGTACAGCAATTACTCCAAAAAGAAAATAAGACTGTGCTATGAATACATGATCTGCATGCAGATAGTTGAGTTAAGAGAGATGTGAGGGCTATAGTGAAAAGTGAGGGGTTCCTGGATTTTGTTACTTATCTGGAAACCAGTGTAATCTAGAGAGAAATTCTCAGAGTAATTGATAGTATAGTACCTTTTTCTTCAAGGATGTGTAAGTGCTTTCTGAATTATAAACTCTTCAGTACTGAAAAGAGGAAAAGGTAAACACCAAAGCTGTGGGGCCCGTGTTCAACAAAGTTTTCAGGCATATATTGTCCCTCACTGGAGTCCAGTGAGAGCTCCCAGTCAGGGGCTGTGGGACAGCTTTTACATACCTGATACCTGCCAGGAGGGCTCACCAAGCTGCTGGGCAAGGAACAATCCTGCTGAGCTGGAGGGTCTGAGGAAGCCCCCAAATGCTGGCACTACTCACCTGTGTGTGCCTGGTTTAACAGGGGCCAGGCCTCACCTGCCTGGTTATGAAACTTGTTATCCTGGGGGGAACTGCTGGGGTAAACTTGGTAACTCGTGCAGTAATCCATGGAACTTGTTTTGGCTTTACCCTTCCAGGTCGAAGGGAAAACAGAAGAAAACGAGACTAACAAAAGACGTCGGAAAGGTCTTCTTGGTGTCTTCGAGGAGGTTGGTGTTCACTGGTGTCCATTCATATCCCAGCTCCTTGATGAGCACCAGAGCTGAGGAAGCAGCAGGAGCTGGGGGGGCCAGGGCCAGGTTTTTTTGAGCTTGGCAGGAACAAAAAGCCTCTCCCCTAAAACGCTGAATTTACTGCAGTGTGCACTAAATCATTTGATAGGGAGGAGAGCATTAACTAAATTGCAGTAGTTTTCATTCTGACATGAGGACATATGAGGTATTGGGTTTTTTTTCCTTTTCCTAATTCAGTTACTTAGACAAATTTTTGTTTGAGGAGTTTGCATTGCAGCTTGGTTTCTAGTCCCTCTCTGATTAGTTACCTTTCTGACTCTGTTTTATCAATAGCAGCACTGATTAATGTTCCCTTTTACCGTACTCTGGGACCAAAGAAAATATTTTGTGGTGACTTTTGCATACTAAACAGTGTCATTTTTAGTATACTGTAGACTGTATTTCCTTTCACTCTTTGCTGATAAGGATATTATCTCTTTCTCTCTCTTCATGAGTGTTGTAAGAAACCCAAGAAAAACACAGTTCTTTGTTTTCTTGCAGACTTCGAGCTTTTCAAGCCAAGGGACAAATGCTGGGAAAGCACAGAGTGATGGCAGAGAAGGAATGAACCAGAACAAAGTTAAATCAATGGCAACTCAGCTGTTGGCAAAGTTTGAAGAGAGTACTTCAAACACAATTTTGCGGAGACAGGTAGGTCATAGATGAATATAAAATTAATCTCTGAAATTAAACTGTAGTCCCTCCTTGTGAAGGTGATGCAGATTTCCAAGGGAAATAAATGGATCTGTCACATGTTTGAAGTGGGTTGCCTTTTTTTAATACTTTATGCAAATGAACAGTATTTCTCTCAATACTTGGAGAACAAGTATGACTAATATAGATTGACTAATGCATATTAATATAATGTATCTGTTATATTGAAAAGTGTAGTAAAATTGCAGTGTGCAGAAATCTCATGTAAGTCAGCCTGTAGAACTTCTGTGTTGTTTGGAAGTCTAAGCTGGCTGCAAATGGTATTGCAGAAGGCCTTTTTTTTCCTATATCTTCTGAATAAAGGACACTACATATCCAGTGATGTCTGTCTTTGTGGAAAATTTAAGAAGTGTAAGAAGAGAACCTAATTTTTTGTAATATGTGTCTGGCTGCTGTTTCCATTCCTGAAGTAGGCAAAATGAAATGTATTTGTGCATTCCACAGCATTTTCATGGTTTGTTTTTAGTGTGACTAGTGGTGTTTTCAAAATAATCCTGTGCTGCCAAGGTAGGGGTGAGAAGCTCAAAACCACACTTTAGCCAGAAATGGTCTGAATCAACTGCGTTTGGATCTGTCACCTGAAAGGTCTGAAGGAAGGGTGAGCAAGGTGTTGAGATTCTGACAAGGATGGTCTGTTTCTTAATTCTTTGTTCTCTGATCCATTTGCTTATTTAAATATTTAAGTCCTCCAGTAGTGTAGGCTCTAGAGATGTCCAGTGACTTTCTCTATCTGTGAACCACTGTTGTTTGCACTCTACCTGACTACTTGTCAATACCCTGAGCTTTCTGTGTATGTGGCCAGAGATTTGCTTGACCATGTTGAAGGAAGCCTCAATGTGTTGCTTTTTATAATGAACTGTCCTAAAGAACACTGAATGTGCTCAATTTTAAGTATATCTTTGGTAGAAGGGACTAATAAAATGGGTGGGTGACAAAAATCTGCAAAATGTGTTGGTAAGCTCCACAGTAATATGTCTTTTAAAGCAACTTTTATTTCTTTCTGCCTCAAAAGGTCTTTGAATCCTATTTACTGTCTTCCTTTTTTTCCCCTCTTCACTCTGTCTTTACAACTTTAAAAATGCTTTACAAGGAGGTAATAGATAGACCAGCCCTACTTGCTTCTGACCCTCCTGCTAATCCTCGCTTTGCTAAACCTGTGGATCCAAGTCTTCTTCCACCTCAACCAAAAAGGCAGGTAGGAACTCATATGGGTAACAGTTGACAAACACATCATTTGTCTTAATGCTGGGAACTCTGTTATTGTGTAAATACAGGATATACAAAACAATACTTGTCTGTAATCTGCATAGTTAACAGATATATTTAGCTGAGAACTGTGAAAACCACATTAAAAGTTTAAGGCTATTTTACACCTGCTTGACCAGATGAGAAAACTATTTGAAAGTGTGGAAACCACCCTAAAAACAAAAGTGTTGATTTCTATGTTACCACATCTAGACTTCAAATTGTATAATTACATAGCTAACTTATTGTGAGAAAACTACAGGAGTATCTGAAAATTTGTCTGTGCATGTACTCAATGCTTTGGGCTGTTGTACTGATAAGGCAAAGTGAGTGTTCCAGCCCTAGGAACCTGGCAAAAATGTCTAAGATGAAAGCTTGAGCCGTGAAAAGCTGATATTGATGGCCAGGTTTTTTATGTCTTTAAGCGGAGTTTGTGATAAGAATTTCTGCTGGAAGCTCTTCTGCAGCATCATATACATGGGGCAAATTTTTGAAGACATAGTCTAAATTTTTCTTTTAGTACTTTAAGTGAAAGGAATCTCATCTCAAACAGAATTGATACTCACTTCACATTAGAGTTTTAAAGTGAAGTAAACATCCTGTGGTGGTGTTTCAAGAGTAGTTTGCAGTGAAGTGAGATCTCTATTGCATGTGGAAATCTGCAGATCAGGAGCTATTTTGTATGAAAATTAAAATTCAGAGACCTGTTCTGAACTCCTCAGAAAATGCCTTAAATCTGAAATACGTTATAACTTGACTTGAGTCACACTAGATCTAGAATTATGGCAAGAACTACTGTTGATATTCTTATAATTTGATTTTAAGCTTAGTCTCAGGCAGATGTGATACTACAAAAACCAACCCAATATCTTTGCTATAAACCCTAAAAGGAGATGTAGTTTCATGTTCTTCTGCACTGGTGCTGTCTGGGGTTATTAAAAAAAAGGGACACAAACCTAGAGAAGGATATGGAATCCTGCATAAGATATGTGGGACTGATTTATTTCAGTGCATATGCACAAGCATCAGAGCTGCAGTAGATAGTGTGCAAAGAGTGATGTGAGACCACTTTATTTCTAGTTCTGTGCATGACTGTGCTGCGCTTTCAGAAGCATCCTAAAAAGCTGCATATGCTGCATGGTGATGCAGAAAGCAGATTTTTTTTTTCACTTCAAGTGTTTCCCAGTTTCAGGTGGTAGCTAGGAGTGAACACGAGGTCAGGGAACCCAAACAGTCTTTAAATGGTTCTGATCATATGGCCAGGAGAGCAAAGACTGTACAAAAAACAGATACCCAGCCCAGTCTGTCAGAAACCTCTGAAAATCTCGCATCTGCCTGTTCTGCTGCATTTGTACTTTCTGGAGTGCTTGAGCGTCTTCAGCACCTGGAGGAAAAAATGAAACAGGTGACAAGCAACTTCTTTTCCTTTCTGTCTCTTAACTGCATTTGATAATCTGTATACTGTGTTTTTGCTGGCTCTGCTGGCTTTTCCTCTGTTGACTTTAGCTTATATTAAGGCAATAAGAAGTCTTTCTACAAACTTGCTATGTTCTGTTGATATATGTGGCATTAACTGAAATCTCTTTTCTTTTCTTGGCTTTCCTTTGCTGGCTGTCACTGCAGAAAAGAGCTCAGACTATAGCAAATAGGGAATTCCATAAAAAGAATATTAAAGAGAAAGCAGCACATCTTGCCTCAATGTTTGGATACATGGAGTTTCCAAAGGTGAATATTAAGTTTTGCACCTGAAGAAGTGCTGAGCTAGAAGACTTGTAAGAATTCATGGATGGAAAAAATTGCAGTGGTTTTGGTTTTAACTTTCCCTCCATTTTGTGTGGATCTGAAAAGTAATGTGGATTCCACTGAAACTGGTAAAAAGCGTTGTTTAAATATTATTGCATAATGTAATTGAGGAAAAATACAATCTAAAATTATAAAGCCGGTCAGAGTACTTTAGCAGGAGAGAAATGTGTTAAAATAACCTATGTCTTATGCTTAAGCACACACCGGTAGCTCAATTTCTAATCAATTGGTGAGCAGTAGTGCTTAATTAGTGCACTCTGGCTTTTCCTATGTTTCCTTATGCTTTCTCCCAGCTCTACCTTACCTTACTTCCCACTGTGAATACTTTGATAAAAAAATTGAATACAATAATATTGTTTACCATGAAGGTGCCATGATGATTTCCATGGGTCTCACTGTGCAGAAATAGAAGAGCAGAACTACAGTTGCTATCATTATAGTTTTTTTGATGCATGACTGTGAACTTAACCTTTGCTAATGTCACTGTCTCTTGGATAACTCTCCTGTTTCTGCTTTACACAGAATAAGCTACCTACTAAAGGCTTACCCCATTCTCAGCCCCCAACTCCCTCTTGCCCTCCACCTCATCATTCAGCTGCTGCTGCTTCATCATCTGTCGGTTCAGCTTCCTCTGCTGTTCCTTCTCGACAGGTACTCTATTAACAGATTTTTCCTGTAAAATCCAAACTTGTGCTAAAGCTGCTTGGATGGAAGGTGCTGCCAGCAAATCTGTTCTCTAGGTTGTAATTCACATTTAAATCAAACTTTACTTCATTTGCTGTTGTTAATTCTGCATGTTTATAAGAGAAATGCCATCATCAGAAATAGTTCAAGTAAAAGCTGAAGAACAAAGCAAACAGTTCACATTTTTTGCTTCAATTCTGAAAATTTTGCATTGCTGCTTATTTTAAATGATCTGTTGTTGGATAATACCACAGACCATGCTGGAGGAAGAGCTTTGCATGGTAAAGCAAACTGGATGCTGTGGGGTTGGTTAGTTGTTCTTGGGTGGTATTTGTGTTTCTTTTTATAAGAATATCTATCTGGTCTGTAGTGGAGAACCCGCACAGTAATGGTTATTTTAACTAGAGGCCATGTCTTAGAATTGTATGAGCACTTACCAGTACGAGCATTTTATTGTTGTTTTTTAATTATTTGTACTTTAAACTTGTTTCTGCATGTTAATTGTTAAAATACAGTTACTTGAAACAGCAGTTCTTTCTACTTAGGCTTGATGTGAATTGGCTGTGGACGTTAAGATGACATTGACTTCTAACAATCTTTGTTTCAGAAGGATTTTAATTGAATGAAGTTTGATCTTTTTAAGCTTTTCAGGGCAGGTAAAGGCCCAGGTTCCCTTTCCTTCAGCCACTTATTATGTAGTAGCAGTCTTGGAGCACTGTAGTACTGAGTAGGGTTGGTGTGGAAATAAAGGTGGAAACATCAAGTTTCTGGAAGTATTGAAGGTGACTGCTGTGAGCAGTGGAGGTGATGCTGGAGCTGGGGCTCTGCTGCCTGGCACATGACCCAAGTGCTCTTTGGCAAAATCGGTGCCACCTCCATTTGCTGTGAGGAGAAGCAAAGCTGGCTCCTCTGCCAGCTTTTGCTGCATTTAAGTAACTGCACTTTTATGAAATCAGTATTCATAAGTATCATGAATATTGCCCAACTTCAGGTAAGCCACAACTAAAGGGATTTTCCCATCTGGTGGGTGTCCAGCAGGATCATTTAGTAGAATTGCTCTAGATCTTTTTAGGTTATTTTTACACCTTATTGTTAATGCTGGTTGGAAATCAGGCTCACAGCCTAGGCAGTAACTGAGATACTGAGCTGACTGGCAGTTTGCAAAGGGCATGTTCCTCGGCTGAGACAGAGCTGTGTTGAAATGACTGCCTGGCTCTCAATCCCTATGGAAATACAGGCCAGACAGCCCTTCAAGGACACTGCAAGCTCAGCATGTGCCTTACTGCAGTAATCCCTAATTCCCTTCAGCTTCAAAATAATTCCTTTGCCTGGATTTACCTCTTACTTTTTATGACCTAAGTGGTATAACACGTGATGGGTTTTAACCTAAGTAATGGTTTCCAAAATATCGAAGTCTGATGCTTGTTTGATTTGGAGAGCTATTGTGACTCTGCAAAGAGAAGAAAAAAACCCAAATAATGCCCCCCCCCAAACAAGAAATAAACAAAATTAAAACCAACCAACCAAAAATACAAACAAACAAACCAAAACCAAGCTATCTGGAAAACCTGAAAAGAATATGAGAGCTAGGCTCTTAATCACATGGAAACTCAGTGACAATAATTGGTATTTTAACATATTTTCTTGGAGAACACTTGGCCGGAGCAATCCTTTTTGGATGTTTTAAAAACTGCATTTTATTTGAAGTGCACTCACAGCCTTTTATGAGTTTGCCATTGTATTTAACTGGTGTAGCAAGAGTTTTTTGTGACTTGATTTCGCTCAGGCTGAGTTTACTTCAATTGAAAAATGCTCTCTCTAGAGGTAATGGCAGAATGCAGCACAGCTGAAGCAGGAAAATCTAGTTTTGTCACCAGCACAGTAAATGTATGTTCATCTCATTGGGTGAATATTTGGCTGGTTAAGTAGGATTACGTTTATTCTTTGGCAGATCTACATGCATGAACATCTTGATGCCTGCACATACAGCTCCATAGGTTGTACAGGCTCATGTCCTCGTCTACACTGTGTGCATCTCGTATGTGTAAATACGGTGCATTTTGTATGGCATACTGGACAATTTTAAAATAGCACTCCTGATAATGATTAGCTAAACTTTTCCTCCTCCTGTTTGAGGCAGATGTGGTAATAGGAAGCTGATCCAAATGAACCCCAAGTCAGAATGGATTACCCCCCAGGTAAACCCCTGTGACTTTTCTTAGCGGCCACCAGTAAATACAAGTGATGTCATTGGTGCTGTCCTTGCCACAGGGGTAACTAAGAGGTTGCAGGGAAGTAGAGGTTGCCTGCCCTCTGTGCCTACCTTCAGCACAGTAAGGGATGATAAACAGTCACCATGGAGAGAGAGTTGTAGGTCAGGCTTGGGGATGAGGATAGGAGACCCTTGAATAGGGAGGAGCAGGATGTTGGGGAAGACCTGCAGTCTGCAGCAAGGCAAGTTTTGACTTCATAATAAGCCATCTCTCCATGCCTTTCTATGGTCACATAGTTTTGTTTGTGTTTTATCTGTAAAGATTGCTCACTTTTCAGAACTTTCAGATTTATGAAAATTTTATCATACTCTAAAATATAAACACTGACTTAATGTGAGGTGCTATATAAATAAAACTGGAAAATATTTCTGATGCACAGCGTGCATTTCCAAGTGCTCTTAAAAATATGTTTGGACCACTCTGCTGTGAATATGTACCAGTAACTACCTGTGTTTGTGTTATCTTGGAGAGGAGGTTATAGGACTCAGATTTTGTATTTCTGGTCTCTGTTCTGAGAGCTATTTCTAGATAAGTCTAGACTTCAGTGTGAGAAAGTATTTTGGGATTGATAAGTCAAAGGAAGAGCTTGCTTGTGTCACTCTCAGTGTTTCTGCTTCTTCCCAGCAGAAAAGCAGAAGATAATAGAAGTCTTGAGTTTTATAAGACTTCATGACATATGACCTGTAAGAATCAGCACCCTCCCATCCTCTAAATAGTTAGTATCCTATTTTAATTTCAAGGGATTACTGAGGTTGCTACCAGTCATTGCATCTGCTGAATTTTCTTTGGAACACTGTTAGTTATGGTGGCATAGTTATTGAAAATGGTGGCTAGGAAATCATACTGTCTCGTTACAGAAACCTATTATTAAGTCTAAGGCCTGAAAGGAACACTTGAAAAGGGGGCTATGGGACCATATTGCTTCTTTGAAGACATACAGTCACTACAACTTATTGAGAATTAACTTCTGTATGCAGGAAGCCAGTAATAATCAAAACTACCTTCTATCTTTAATCAGCTGTCAAAATTCACATAGCTAGAATTATGAATTAGCATATGTTATATTACAGGCTGGGCTTTGGTCATTCCTGTTCTCTGTTTACAGTTGGATTGACCTTCAGAAAACTGCTCATCTGAGCTTTGCATGATTGAATCCACACAGTGTGATGTAAGATCTATGAAGTTGTTGCAATCAATAGGCTTTGCTCCCTGCAGAGTTTGCACCAACTACTTCCTTTCAGTGATGTGACTCTAATTACGAGCAGTAAGCAGGGCTTGGGTGTTTCCTACACACAGTAACGTATTACTCAAATGTTGTTTATATCAGAGGGAAAACGTGCATAGCAGGTTGTACAAAAAGTAAATAAATCACCCTCAAAGCAAAATAAGACCCGGAAAATCATTAAGGATATGAAAGAACAAAGAGAAAGCATTGCATTCTTTTGGTGGCAGAGAGCATATTTCCTTTGTTTTATGAAAACACTACTGAGGCTTACTCCTTGGTTGGCTGTGGTGTTCTAAATAATAGCACAGAGAAATACAGAAGGTAGCTTTCTCTTTCCATGTTAATAACCATCCTGATCAACCTGCTGAAAAGCTTTGGCAATGTGTCATTGACAGGTCAAAAGTTTTAGTAAATCATAAACACTTGGGATTTTTAAGTGTCGTCTGGTTGTGTACTGAAATTCACTGTGGGAGGTAACTCTTTAAGCTTACTTTTCAGCAGAGGATTTAAAGCTGCTGGTATAAACCTGCCTGGATTGTGAGCAGTACCCTGTTTCGTACAGATAGTGGCCCCAGCATTACGAAGTGTGTGTGTGTGTGACTTCACATACACCAGTAGCTTCAGGGGGAGTAAGGGCATGAGCAAAATATAAACCCCATTATGTGAATACTGTTTCTAGGGTACCTGAGCAGCATCAGGCAGGCCTGTGTGCTGACCAAAGCTAAGGCATGTGAGAGCTGACAGATTCTCTAAAGAAATGTGTGTAGAGTCAGACATCCTGCAGCTGGAGTTTATTACACTTACACAATTAAATGGGATGAGGATGTTATTGAAGTGCTTGTCCATAAGCAGAGTGAAGTTCAGAGAGCACACAGAAGGGGTTACTTGGTGGTTGTGCTGTTGTTGTACAAGGGCAGGAGACATGAGCCTTGCAGGGCAGCACTGCTCTTGCATGTCCTGTCCCTCCCATTCTCATGTTTCTGATGGTGGCAGATTCCTGTGGGGCTGCCCTGGTGGATTCTCATTCTGCCCCGATATGTTTGTTTTGTGACTGAGTGGCGTTTGAATAGAACAGAATAGTTCAGTTGGAAGGGACATACAACAAACATTCCTTGCCCAAGCAATTCAGGGCTGACCAAAAGTTAAAGCATGGTTTTAAGGGCATTGTCACTAAATTAAATTGAAATCCTGTTTGCTTTTACTTGGAATATGAATTCACATTCATTACAAGGACATTTCCTTTTAATAACATTTTTAAAGTGTGTATAAATGTGCAATTTTCTTGTTTTGACTACTTTGTTTCAATGGGTGGAGAACAGAAATCAGCCAACCTGATGAATTTCAAGGTGTAGTTCAGGCTCAAGGATACCTTTCTTGAAATTAACCTACTTGCACTTTAAGCACAGCCTTGTTATTTAACTGATTGGTCCAGCATTTAACAAGTTCAAGGTAAACTTTCTGCTTCGACTGACTTTGAAGTCTTTCTTTTATCTTGGACCTTGTAGGTAAGAAGTTGTACATGGCCTAGAAGTTGCTCAGCATACTCAGAGGTGTGCAGAATTTGGGGAGAAAATTTTTTTCTTCCATGATCTTAAACGATACAAAGGAACATAGTTTTTCTGTAGTAGGAGGTAGCATTTCCCTTATTGCTTTATAATCTAATGTCCCACTTAGGACAGCATTGTGGTATGTAATTAGCAGTTTACTTTGCAGTTGTTACCCACAAGTTGTGCAGATACTGAATAATATTTAAAAGTCTTTTTATATTGTACAAAACCAAACAGTACAGAATTTTGTCCCTTACGTGGCCTTTGTCATCTTAACATACATATTTTTTTATCTGCCTGGATATGAAATTAATTATGAGAGTGCTCTCAAAAGATAAGGGGAGCTGTAAGGGCTTGGAAATGTTCCCTTGAAATTTTTTTATTAGCAAGAATATTTTTATCCATCTTAATTTCTGAAAATACACCCACAGTACATTTTTAAACTTGATAGAAAATACTTTAAAATTGTTTTGAAGTATTGCAAATACCACTGCATTTATATTTTTCTCCTTTCTTCATGGTAACTTTCTGATATTTTAAAACCTAGGACTTGGTGTGGTGGCAGTAGACAAATCATTTCACTGAGAAGAGCGAAACTTACTTAAAATTTGGGCTCTATGGGAGACAAATGGAGTGTAAGAAATGAGTCATGGACTCTCAAGGGAGAAACAGTGGCCTGACTTCAGAAGCAGAGCACCAAATCCCTGGCTCTGCTAGGATGGCCCTTGCTGCATTTGGTACCAGAGAGGCTGTGGGATCTTACATTGGCTATAAAGCTAAAATCCAAGTCACTACAGAAAATTCAGTTTAGGATAGAAAGTATTTCTGTAAATCTGTCTGAAGTCTGCACAGACTTTTTTTCCAGAAGCAGAGAATTAGAGTACCTACCTACCTGCTGCCACTCATGCACACACATCTTTCTTCTTTTCCAGTCCTTGGGCATGTGTTTTGGCAGGGAAGCCTTGGACCATGCAGTCAGTTGTCTGTCTACAGTGTGTTCGGAGCCACAGCCTAAGGAATTGCAATCTCCTTGCAATCGATAAATTTGGTTAGAAACAGCCTAACATTCATGTAATAGTGTGATGAAGCAGATTAAAGAAGATGTTTTCCTTTCATGAGCATAGTTTCTCTAGTTTTCCCTGGCATTGAGTCACTGGGGAAAGGGTGAATGGTTGCTCTGTGAGCAACAACAAAACATTTCTGAGTGGGAAATTGGCACATATGTTCTCATAGAATGTTCCCTAAAATGCCATGGTTTGTGCACTGTTAATGTGTAGTTTAATTCCACCCATATTCTGGAATATAATAACAATGTCCCAAGAATCTGAAGGGAACAATAGGTTTGGTTTTTTTTAATCTGTCAGAATGTCCAGCCCAGATATCCAGACAGTAGCTCCCAGCTCAGCCTTCTGTGGACAGAGCAGGAGGCCTTGTGCTGCAGGAGCAGCATTTGCTCCCATCAGCTGTTTCTCCATCATCTGGAGACTGGGAGAAGTCCATGGGCTGCACAGAAGCCTTCTGTGGCACCAGCTGGACCACATCGGTCATGCATGAATGTGCTTGTGCTCTGCTAGACTTTCCCTCTGCTCTTTCTCCTGCCTCCCTTTATCTCTGTTTGCATGTTTTCAAAACGTTTTTGTCCTTTTTTTCTTGAAGTTCTTTTTCAAAGATAACTAAAGCTCTTCCTTCTGTTCTTCATCTTCTCCCCTTTTCTGGTTAGACAACTGTAGGAAAGGTTTCACGTGCAATTGGAGCTGTGGCTGAAGTTCTTGTAAATCTGTATGTGAATGATCACAGACTCAAGCCACAGCTTGAACTGGTAAGACTAAACCCACAAAGAAATAATAACTTAAGAGTAGTGTTTCCAGAATGTCATCCACTGGTTGTGGAGCACCTTAAGTGTTATGAAAGGTCTTCGTCTAACACTTATTAAGGAATCAAGTGTATATTGGCAAAATATGCTGATGTGTGAATGTGCTGGAAATGTTGCTCACCGTGTCTCCTATTTATAGTTTTAGTACTTGACTGTATGAATTAAAACTTCAGGAGGCTTTTATTAAATGTAATTATTGTATAATTAGTAACAGAAGACAATTACTAACCAGGGTGGCTTCTAAAGAAAGTTTTGTGCAGTACATGTTTATGCAGTTATTTTTAACACACAAATGCTGAATCACCATGCCTCATTTTGAAGAGGGCTGTTTTTCAATGCTGACACTGTTCTGTGTTGAATTCAGAAGCGATCCCTGGACAGAGCTACAGGTTCTTGCCCCACTCCTCACTCTCCATCTGCTGCCTCCACTGCTCAGAGCTGTAAGGTATTGGGAAGCAAAGTAATGTGTTGTAGTGTGGTGATGACACTTACTTACCAGTCAGCACTAAACTCAATTGCTTCTGCTTCATTGTAACTGTCTATTAATACTGTATTTTAAAAAACACATTTAAAAATGTATTTTTCCACTTGCATGGTTGCTCCTCTGGAAAGTGTCATGCTCTGAAATGATCCATCACAGCAAAATGGTTTGCTAATGGCAGATTTTGGAGTAGGTTTCTCAACTTTTACACACAAGACAGTGTGACAATGACAATTGTGACTTGCACTTCACATTAAAAGGTTGTTCCAAGGCTGCTTTTTGCTGGGAAATTAAAGTTGTGTGGACTGTGTACTGCTGTCTGAGTGTGCTCGGACTGTGCCAAGCCTGCGCCTCCTCCTTCCCACATGTTACCTCTCCTGTGACAGCAGTGATGGTGGAAGGGGAGGGAGATGGTGATGGAATGTGGTAAATGCAGCATACTCATCTGCACCAACCTGTAACCAACCATAATACAATAATGCAAAGTAACATCCTCATATCTGCGTCTCATAAGACAAGGGAAGCCCTTAGTAGCATCTAATCCACTTATAATTCATTTATTTTTCTGTACCTTTTGCATGTATATTCAAGAGAGGATGAGATTTGTGGCAATGAAAGAATGTTAATTGCCAGCCCAATTTCAACAAAAACTTTCAAAATAGTTTCAAGCTGTTAATGTGGATCATGTGTTAAAGTCCAATGTGTTAAAAATTGTTCTGTGGTAGGCAACAAATCAATTTTTTTTAAAACTAACCAAGCCCCAGCTTGGGCTGTAGTCTCAGGAAGAACATGGCTGAGAGGAGATGCCTGCAGAGATGTGAGTGGTAGTTCGGACACCACGGTCAAAGACTGTCAGCTTTTCTTCCTGGACCTTAAGGAGCAAGACTACATTCTCCTCTGGAGTGTGTGTGAACTGAGTCTTCAGGGCATCTATTTTCTTGACTCCACATGCGTGTCTGTTGTTTCAGGATGCCACCTTGGCACCAGCCAAGGTGGTGCAGGGTGACAAGTGAGCATCTGGGGATGATGCTGCTCTTGTACCTGAGTAATCACAAAATGTTGGTGAACTCCCAGAGGGAAACTGGATGCACGTCCAGCACAAAAGTCATCCCTTAAAGTCCTTGTGATGCCAGATTTATTAGTTGCTGCATAAACCTACAGAATTGCAGCAAATGAGTAATAAAAAAAGGCTGACTGACACTTGTAATTGTGTGTGGAGGGTGCTTCAAGCAGCTAACTCAGCTGCCCCCTTAATGAGAATTTATATCTGGGTGTAGTGCCACGGCTTTATGTGCTTTTCTGTTTTTATCTTTTGACAGAGTTCTCTGCGAAAAGAATTTCCTCAGTCTATTGGGGGGAGTGACATTTGTTATTTCTGCAAAAAACGGGTCTATGTCATGGAGCGGCTGAGTGCAGAAGGCCACTTCTTTCACAGGGAGTGCTTCAAGTGTGAAATATGTTCTACAACACTCCGCTTAGGAATTTATGCCTTTGATGTTGAAGAAGGTAATATAGGAGCTATTTAAGAATATTTTGAAATGTCTGAGTATTGATGCTTTTAATGGAACTGGGGAAAAAGATCTGGCCCAGTAGGTCGGTCAGGAAGAGGTCTGCCAAGTATGTTGTTTGTGTCCGTACTGATCTTTGAGTTTGAGTCCTTGTACTTGCAGTCCTAGTCTTTCAAAAGAGTTATGACAGACCTGAGCTTTAAATGAAGAAATCCTCAGTGGAAAATGAGTTGAGTGACCAAAATGCACTTTGTCCAATAACAGGTCAGAGTGGGGGGGGGAAAGAGGGTGATTTTTCTCCAACAATACAGAGTCATTCTTATCTCTCATTTATAACTGGCCATTAAATAATGTGATCTATAAGGATAAGCCATAATAGTGGCAGATTTACATGGATGAAGGGAATATAGGTTATTTCTTTTAAGGTGTTATGGCTCAGGAGTTGAAAGCAGTAGGACTGGTCAAGCACAGTGTAAATTATTCTAGGCTGCTGTAGAACAGGAGGTTCAGTTCTTGGGCATTCAATCCCATCTAGAGCCTGGGGTTCAGAGATAGGGAGTTTTTGTTTTGGTTTTCAGTTTAGAGAGGAATTATCAAACTGAATTGAAAATCACTTGCCACTGCCAAATGATATAAGTAGGTCGCAGTATTAAACTGATCTCCTTCTGAGAAAGGGTTAAAGACTCAAGGTCAGAGATGGTTCTTTTTCTGTCCTTGGTATCTGCAAAGACTTTGTTTGAGCTGACTATTTGATTTCTGGTTTTGCTCGATATCTTGTGTTGGTTTGTGACTTTGTATTTATTGGATCTTGGGTTTTTGTGATTTATTACTCTTATACCTGAGTGGTAGATAAATGACCTTGTGTTATTAAACTAATGTGCAAATCTGTATTCAAGTTTCCCATTCCTTTTCCTGCCCAACCATTCCTAATTTTTTATAGATACAACAGTGAGTTTTCAGTCTTGATACATATAGATAACATGTCATATAATTTATTTTTCCCTCTTGTAGGTAAATTTTACTGTAAACCTCATTTTACACATTGCAAAATCAGTACGAAACACAGAAAGAGAAGAGCAACATTACCAATCCAAGGAAAGGTAGGTATTGATTTTATTGGTCATGCAGGAAATGTTGAGGCAGCTCTATCTGGAGCAGGGTGCAATACTTGTGTGTGAGGGGGATGTTTTCTACCTAATGTGCAGAAGTAGTAAAATCGGTGCTCAAATATAAACCTCCTGGTTCTGTGAGTTTGGCATATTTATAATCTGCTTCTTAATGGAATTTTGCTTTTCCTATGCAAAACAAAGTTAAGAGCAATTGGAAATGGAAATATGCATAAAGACTTGAAGAGATTAGCAGAAGCTTGACTTACATACTTTGAAAGCATATTTAACTCTTTTTTTTTTTTTTTTTTTAATCCTTTATGTAAGGAGGCAGCAGAAGCATGGAAGAAAATGGAACCCAAACCCCCAGAGAGCACCACAGAAAGCACTTTGTCTGCTGCTAGCAGTCCAGAGGACAGGTCCCCAGGTATCCTGACTTCCTTCTTTAGGGGCACGCTAAGCTGGCCCCTGCGGGTGACAAGGGATCTGCTTGACATTCCCAGACGCCTGTCTAACTGGATGCATGGTTTTCTGCACGCTACCAATCTTCATTTCAGGGACAATGCGTATAACTATACCTACTTGTACGAACTCTTGAGCCTTGGTGTGCCACTCCTCTGTGCTCTTCTAGAGGTACTTACTCACATGTACCGGGAAGCAGAGCTATCACTTGAAAATGTGCTTGAATGGGTGAAAAGATTCTGTAGGGTTTGAATTCTTCTACGTGTCTTGCTCAGTTGTGCCTTTCAGATTTTCAAAATTAACAGCCTGACTGTTTTCTTGAGGGGGAGATTTTGGTTTTGGAGTTTTGTTTGTTTGGTTTTGGTGGTTTTTTTTTTTTTCCTTTTCATGCAATTTCATGCATGATTTCAATGAACGGTGGATTCCTTCTGATATAAACGAGGTACACAATCAAAATTTTAAACATAAAATGTACTGTATGTTAGAGCATGAAGGACAGTGTCCAGACACATTTCCAGAAAATGGAGACAGATGAAGGATATTTTATAGATTTTTTTTTTTTCTCCCTGTTTTATTCTGTGATCAGACCACTTGGGAAGATGGTACATTTTGAAACCATTTTTCTCCCTGCCTACTGACCCCTCCACTTCCTTTTTTCTTTTTTTTTAGTTAGACCAAGAAAGAACATGTGTTCTTTCAGATGTGTGGGGAATATATCTGACAAATGACTGGGTTTTGAAACCTGAATATGGCGCGTAGCTTTTTTTTTTTTTCTTGCTTTCATCTTTGCTCTGGGTTATGAGGTTTATAACTTGCATGAATGTTTTGAAAAAAATCATGTACATAATTCACATTGCTCCTAGTCATGCCTTTTACATTGCTTACGCTTGATAGATACCCTTTGTTGACAGTGGGTATTATCTGTTCTACTAATTTATTTAAATTTTTAAATAAATTTGGAGAGCAAATGTTAGGTGAGTGAAAGCTTGATTGAAATTTTTAAGTTGAAGGAACTGGTAGTGTAATTAGACCTGACTTATTCCTCAGGTCGAGGCTTCCTCATTAGGTGGCCGATATGAGGAATATGAAATTATGGAGCACTCATCTGTAGCTGAAATCTCTACTGGTGTGCCTCTAGGTAGGCACTGCTCCCAGTGTCTGTTGGAATTTCTTAAAAACACAAGTTTAGAACAAACAATAAAAGCCTATAAATGTATTCTAAGATTACTTCTTAGCTGGGTATTTAATTCATTTCAATGTGTACAACCAATGGCAGCCACTAAATAAATTTCTTTCAGATGTCTCTCAATGAGATCTACCTGAAACAGCAGGTGTCTGGACAGGTTAAATAATCTATTTAACAGCAAGGACATACTGGCATACCAATTCTGATTATTTTCAGATTAGTTAGCCAGTGAGGTAAGCATATTCCCTGCATCTCAAATACTTACATGTTTAAATTCAGGATTTAACCAAGAAATAGGTGAATGCATAAACATGGCAATATTTGTAGCCTAAAATGAAAAGCCAAAAGAACGTGGCATAAACAATAGGACATACTGTCCCAGTCAGTTAGTACTGAAGTTGAGGATGACCTTCCAGTGGTCTCAAATGACTGTGTTTCTCATGGGCTGGCAGTTTGGATTTTTTTTTTTTTTTTAATATAATGAGCGGGCAAAGATGATTTGAATTGTTTTGCCTCTTAGGTATTAAAAGGAAATGTCTTTTGCTTAAAAATAAATTACAAACTGGATTTTTCTTTTAGATAGTTTGACTTTCTTTAAACTATGAGGATAAAGACTTTTACATTTTAGACTGGTTATGTATTATTTGAAAAAAATTGTTAAATATATGCAGAAAACTTGAAAAAGTGCTTGAAGAAAATTGTTTAGATATATGGTAGCATTACTTTGAAATAAATTGCCATTAATGCTCAAACATGTATTCAGCCAAACTTTGCTAGAACATTGACTGGACACAGCAATAATTATAGTGAGCATCTGTATATATGTAAAGAAATCTATCTGTACCTTTTTTATTGCATTTTAAAACCCTCTACTTTGAAACACTGTATTATTTTTAATTGTTTGCTAATGGTAGTAATTTTTTCACCCTAAAAAGGAGAAAATCTGCAGTGAGATTTGTCATGTCACTCTTACAACACAGCAAACTGCTAAGTGGTAGCGTTTTAGAATTTGGGTTGCTATCAATTTTGATTTCAGTTTGTCAACAGCAGAGTCTTTGGGAATATTTCTTCCTGAAGTTTTCTCCTGCTGTTTTTACAGGAAGTTTTCTGCTTTTTCAGCAGAGTGAGCAAAATGGTAAACTTACAGAAAATGGTGATATACTAAGAAACTTGGAAATCTCTGTCCAATAAAGTTAAAGCAAATGAGTCTTACTAGTAGAAAGTTTAAAAATCAGATCTAAAAAAAAAAAAAATTATATTGGTTTTGTATAGATTTATATAATGGAAAATAAAATCCCTACATTTCCACAACAGAATTCAGGAACTTGCATAGTTCAAATGTTTTCCTGAGGAATCTTAATTACACTGCATATTCTACTGGCATTTTGCAGGTGATTCTACTGGAAGGCTTATTTTATTGGTATCAGTCTAATTGGTAGATTTTTTCACTTAATATTCTGCTAGTAATATTCATACTTATTTGTCCTCATTCATAATTTAAGGCAAAAAAAGCAGTTTCATTTTGGCCAATTCTTCTTTTGTAATCTTCCTGATGCTCTCCTATATAACCAAGTTAAGTTCTGTGTTTTCTTCCCTGCTCTCTTCTCTGTCAATGTCCCTCATTGCTCTTAGTCCGATTCAACATTCCGGTGCTGCACCCGCTCACTGGCTGAAGCCTTTCCGCTCTCAGGTGATTTTTTTCTTCTGCTTGCCAGTTCCAAAATTGTGTGACTAACACCGTTGTTTGACAGCATTTTGTCGTTTTTTTTAAAACTTTTGGAGCAAACTGTGTGTGTCTGGTATATTAATGGAGCTTTGGCATGATCATTTAAGCTGTTGCTGAATTCATGGTTCTAGAAAAGGTAATGCCTGCGCTCTTTGTAGGGAATGTTTTTCTCTCGGTGTCTGTGCATGTGTGCTTCCCTAGGCCTTTAAGGTAAGTTAGGCAAGTAAATAGCTCCTTGAAAGAAATAGCTGAAGCCTTATTTTTTTCAAACAGTTGAAGGAAAGATTTAAAATAAGGTCAGGATGGGATTACTCAGCTGATTCTCCTGGTTGGCATGAGCTCAGACGTGCAATGAGCAAGCAGCATCTGAGCACTGTGGTGCTGTCTGAGCACTTCTCTGCTTTCATACTGGAAGAGTACGGTATAAAAAGATTCTGTAGAAGAAGGAGCCAAATCAAGGCAAATTCCAGTCTTCCACCCCAAGTGACATTGTAGACAGGAATAATAGCAGTAAATATGCATGCAGTTCTCAGGCTGAAATATCACCATGCCAAGTTTATATAACCAAAGTGTTTTGGTTTGAGTTGTTTTATTAACTGATTAACTTGGCCTCGTTTGGCACTCTGATGAATAGATTTATCTTGCTGCACGAGACATTGCCACTACTCCCCATGACAAACTTACACAATTGTTTTTATGTAATGAAATACACAGGTTTCAGTTTGTGTAATCACAAGTTGACAATCTAGAAGGGGAAGTGAATCCAAACAAGAACCAAGGGCTCAGTCTGACCAGCAAGTGCAGAGAGTCTGGCTGATGTGGTTGTAACCCAGCTGTTCCTGCCAAGGATCCCTTTCAAAGGGAAGGGCCTTCAGGAACTGATCTTAGGAATAATTCTCAGGAGGAGCTAAACATCCTCTGCCGCTCTCCCCATTTCACATGCTTTAGCCAGGAATGTGGAAGGGCCACAGGGTTGGAGCCCCCGTGCTCCTTATCTTACTGACCTATATGTTTGTGGGACTCATCTGATAGTATTTATTTGTGTGGGTATCCTAAAAGGACTTGATGGCTCTGACAGTCCCCATGCTGTGCCCATGCAGAAACCTCTCTGTATTTTAAGGGTCGCTTCCTGTACAAATGGCTGGGATGTGACTTCCTATGTATTTCAGGGCTACAGTGCGTTGTTACAAAGCTCAGCATGCTTTAATATGAAGGTTGTGACATAAAGGTCTGCCATTTCAAACCACTTTCTATTGCTGTGTTTTTTACTCTTTGTTGCAGAGTCTTCCTCGCTGTTCCTGCCCAGTGAGGATTCTGTCCTTCTCCTCCTAAACCTTCTGTCTTTATTTTACTTTATAATCTTAACTGAATATTTTTATTAAATAGTTTTTACACTCTGTATTTAAATTTTCACATGGAAACTCTGTATTTTGCACATGGTGAAAATTGTTTTAGCTTTATTTATGATATCTGCTGTAAACAAAAATAAATGTAGTTCTTTATAAGTCTCCTCGTTTCATCTCTTCCTTATATAAAAATTTCCTGAGTACAGACCTCACGCTGGTTTTGCAAACTCCTCTTCTGGTGGATGCTGTGGTGTTACCCTTCTTGTGGCCTGGGCCACAGGCCAGAGAGTTTCACTGTGGTGGTTTAATTGCATGTGTGTCCCTCTTGAAAGGGATATACGTCAAGGTCCTTGACCAGTTATCCCATCGCTGCAGATCCAAGGTGCCTGGTGTCGGGATTTATCCTTCCTGGCAATGATAAGCTGGTGTTGGTGAGCATGGGGGTTGCTTGTATTGCATACACAAATGGGACTTGTCCTCTTCTCTTTGACTTCTGTTACCTTTCCTCTTGTTATTATGTTACATATTAACATATGTAATAAGTTAATGTGTTTGGGATTTTATATTGTGTTCAGGAAAAGCAGGTAATAACTGTGGATAAAGCTTTATCTTTGCTACTCACTGTGGAGTGCTATTTGCAAGTTCCCAGTATCTTCTGGACCCCTGGAAGCTGCAGCTCCTGGTGACCTATTACCTGTTAATAGTGACTTTGTTTTATTTATTTATCCTTCCTTTACTCTGCCATGGATTTTCTCTATTTGAATTTTTGTATTTAAAGCTGGTGGTGTGATTGTTTTTAAACACACCTTTTGGGTTCTCCAAAATAGCTTTCCTAAGTCTTCCTCTTCATTTTCTTTCTTTTGCTTACTCTGCAATTCTTAAGCTACAATCTCTTCCTTTGTATTTCAAGGAAAAAAACAAATCCCAGAAAGAATAGTCCCAATAATTTAGTGGAAGAATTGTGTGATTTTTTTTTTTTATTGCATTCAAACTGAGTCTCATTGGGGTTGTTTGAATGACAGAAATGAATTTTTTTAAATTGTTGCTAAAGACAACATTGCCAAAGAACAACAAATGTTATTCCCAATTAGCTATTCCATCTTCCCTGCCAAAGGAAAAGCCACCATGCACAGTAGGAAGTTTGCATAATGAAAACATAGGGCAACAAATACCACTGAAGACAATACTTGGCACTTCCTTAATTGCAATGGACAAAGCAATTCGGGTAAAACTAAATATTACTCTCTGCACAATTGACAGTTTCAGAGCAGGCTCAGAGGCAGTGGCAGAGGAACATCAGAATAGGGTTTTGTCTCTAGAAGGTGATGATTTGTTTGGCACTGAAGCTTTGAGAGACTTCAGATGTTCATGCTGTTCTCATAAAGTTTCACTTATTCCTGCTAAAATATCAATACGATGACTTGGAATTGGGTAATGGTAGAGTCTAGATTTGTTTCTTATGGTGATGTAGAAGCCAAACAAGACAAATCACTAGACAAAATCCTTTGGTAGAGGCATATATCTTGCAGTAAACAGTCTATGCCCTGGAACACTAATGGACAAGACAGGACACAGTGTATGGAAAAGAAAGAAAACAGACAAAATGAGCAATGTGAGGCAAGCAAATTTGTGTTAGTTCCCTCCCTCTGTCAAAATTATTACACAATAGAAATAAATATTCCCTGTTTTAATATCAGTAGTGCTTCCAAAAGGAGAGACTAGTGGGTTAAGTTCTGTGTGAATTTAACAAGGTGTTTGGGACTCCTGTCCTGGTTTGGCTGTGTGAGCAGAGCTCCCTGTGAGCAGGAGACTTGAATCCTCCTCCTGCTTTTCTCTGGAGCTCTCTCCGAAAGCCAGGGTGCTCTCAGTGTCTAGCAAGCATGTACTGTTGGAAGTGCAACCCAAAGTCATAATCCCTTGGCATAGCTGGAATTGTTTGAAAGGTAGACAAGCTGCTACTCTAGTCTTGAGCTGCCCTAGAACTGGGTGTCTTGCAAAAACTCTGATTTTAGAGCAGATGATACTAATGCTTCTTTACCTCGTTAATGCTTTCTGAGACCTGATGTTATAGATGCCATTGTAGCATGAGAAGAATCAAGCTGACATTTGCTGTGTCGGGCAGGCTCAGGAGCTTCTGTCTTCTCTCCTCTTTATACTGGTTCAAATGGGGTCTGAACTTGTCTGTTGCCACAAGGGCCATTTGCACTGAAAATATGTACAGAGATGTGCGTATTTTCTTTATTACATTTCTTTTTTTGAAAAGCCAGCCTAACCTTTCATTCTCGAAGCCAGGCAGCATCAGCTGCCTTAGATGCCTGTTAATGAAAATCAAACATGTCAGGATTCAGTAAAGGTAACCTGGCTTTACTGTAATTATGCTAATACTTTGTAATGAAAAAGATCTTGCAGGTTTTAAACGTACTTGATTTGAAAAGAAGGGTACAGACACAACTTCTTAAAATTGCTCAAACAGCAGCCTTTCATTAACTCTACCAAGAAGAGTAGTTTCTGTTCCTCTTAGTTTCTTCTAAATTACTACAGCTATAAAATGCCAGTGAAAGTTGTTTCTGTATGTCTTCCAACCTCAAGCAAGGACTATGGTCTGCATTTTTCCACAACATTATGGCAATTAGTTACTATAATAAGCTTTAATTCTCTTTTGGCTCACTCATTCCTCACGTTCCAGTCAAAACAAGGAGTTTTGAAATGCACTGAATTTTGCATTAATGTTTATGTTTTTGAAGACATGACATGTTTGCAGATGACTTGATTTTTTTTGCATGAAAGATCATGTCACTGGAGATCAGAAGACATTATGTATTAATGCTTGATCCAAGTATACATATTAAGCATGTAAATATTTCCCCAAGTCTCTTTCCTTTTCTCCATGAACTGTGTTCACATAAAAAGAAGGGAGGCTTTGACCTCATCTCATCAGGTGGTGGGCTCCAAACTTGTTTGAAAGGGATGGAATTTCTGAAATGTTTTTTTGAAATGTGAAATTATGAAGAAATTTGCATGTTGCTATAGTATTGAATTTGCTCTTTCAGCATTTATTCTGCAGGTATTAATTCATTTATTCACGTCTTTGTTTTAACGTTTTTGATCATTTGAGTTTGTGTCCAAAAATACTATTTTGACAGACACTGATCACTCTGGAAACTGAAACTGTTGTTGCTGCACTGCAAATTCACAATTAATACGTGCCTTAATATACCAGACTAACACAGATTGCTCTGATAAAATATATATTTACTCTAAAATAGTGTGTTGTTGTAGCAGGTTCTGTTTGAGAATCCATTTTTTTCTGGAGATATACATTCAAGTATATCTAGTGGAATTCCACTGAGTTGGTTTTTTTTCCTGTCTCTATTAATTTTTGCTTAGTTTGTATTAGCATGTTAATGTGCATTGTCCCCATGAATGCATTCAGAAGTCTTGGGAGGCTCTGTCTTGCTCTGACAGTTTCAAATTCCCTGATTATTTTTCATGCCTGAATTCAGAAGTATCTGTTTATCCTGGGGACAAGAGGAGGGGTCCGTGGAGGAGCCCATAAGAGGGTCATGGATGGAGAAGGGGCAGCAGGAAAGCATTTGTAGGCACTGGGGTTGGAAGCCAGGCAGGTGGTCTGGTCCTGCTGCCACCGAGAGCTGCGTGGCAACTCATGGATAATGGGAGTATCAGTAATGTGTATTCTTTGCTACTTGTCAGCCACAATGAAGTGGAAATCACTTCTGTTATAAATGTGAAGCAAGCATGAGGAAAAAGCAGAAGAAATGTGTCAAGAACTGAAATCTGTGAAATGTCAGCCATCATACCTTTTACTGGAATCCTTTCTCAAGGACCTTTTTCCAACAGCTGCCTGGTGGTGTCCCAGGTGTGATGAAAAGTCCAAGTTTGGACAGGACATCAGTTTGGGAATGCTGCTGGAAGCCTTATAGCTTCCTAAGGCAGATCTGTGAAATACCTCAATGGGATAGCTTCAGTGTCAAACTCTGACATAGGCAGTGCTGCCATGCAACCTTATATATTTTGAGCTCAAGTTACAGGATGCAGCTGAAGCTCCAACAGGTTTGAGCTTGGGTTTCACTTCAGTGTGAGCTGGTGATCACAGTATTGCAGCAACACCAAGGTCTAACCAAGCTGGGGGTGTTTCCCCATTCCGTGTCCCAGTCCCTTGTGGGCTGTGCTTTCCTGGTGAGTGTTTTCTGCCCTGGATCTCACCCCTGACCTCACTGGGTTTGTTTCAGCTGTGCTTGCACAGCAGTGGTGTTAAGACACTTTCTTTTTGTCCCCACAGCTTTCTTAAAGCACTGCTGTATTGTAAGCTAGGCTCAAATTATCTTCTTGGTTTATGGCACAGTAAGAAGTCACGCTGGGTGTGCTACAAATCAATTTGTGGTGTGCTGACTGAATTTCTTAATGTCAGTTATTGATGCCAACTGGTGCTTGCTTTCACCATCAGTGCTGCCCACGTTTGTGAGTAATTCCACTTTAGAACTGCTTACTCCTGTCATTGCCTTAGTCAGCTGCTCCATACAAGGCCAGGCAGAGTCCACTTATCCTGTGGATGAGTTATGAGGTGACACAGTTTGCTGGCAGGCCAAGAGCCTTGGGATTGCCAGCCAGGAAAGCAGGATGTGAGTTAGGCTGGAGTCTTTACAGGGGGCACTTGTGTTGTATTGGACAAGCTGCACAGTGGGGAAAGTGAACCCCATGCCAGCCCGGCACCCACCTCCCACTAACCAGAGCAGCACTCTGGATTTCAGAGGTGCTTTTCACCTAAGGGCCAGAAAGCCCTTTGCCAGTCCTGAATGGTTGGGGCAGCTTGGGGTAAGTACTGCTCCTGCTTTCACAGCTGTCAGGGAGTCACGAGAATGGGGGTGTGCCAGAGGTGCCAAAATATCACATCCTGACTGGAGGTTCGGACACCTAGTTCTAGTAGGTTTTGTTCTTTCTGCCCACCCCCCAAACAAGATCTCCTCTTCGTTTCTTCTCTGCTTCTCCATAGCTGCAGAGTGGGTGTGGAGCTTGGGGCAGGGCAGTTGTGGCAGGGTCCCCTGTCACTGCCAGAAGCAAGTACTAATAATTTCCTACCCCCTCTGAGGACCCAGCTGGGGGATCTCCATGTGGTCAGCCATCAGACCTTGTGTATGGTGTGAGGGACCCCAAGCTGGGCAGATCAGGATGCTCTTGGAGGTGTTTTCTGGACCAGCCTTTCCACAAATACTTTGTTCCTGACCCACCAGTACCCTGAGTGTGTTGTGGCCCAAAGCAGAAAGGTTGATACAATTTTAAAATTTATTGTTCCTGGCTGTTTCTGTTTTTCATCTGCCTTCAGAGATTTCTCTGCATTTGTATTAGTTTTTAAACTCCGGTTAACTCAGTGTGGTTCAGTCCCCCTTTTTTCTTGTGCGGTGCTCCTGTTTGATCTGACTCGCTTTAGCCAAGAAATCCCACAGGATCTCTCACTGTACCTTGCTTAAAAATGAATTCCCTTCAGATGACTTAAAACCAGCTAAAGGAGGAGGGAGGAGAAACGTGGATGCTTCCAGCTGCTCGTGGCCCCACAGCATTGATTTGATGGGGAAGCGGCTGCAGCAGGTTTGGTTGGAGATTTTGCAGTAGAGCATCTTCGACCATTTTTGCCCATGCCAGCCAGAGGCACGTGGAGAGCAGCCACTCCTGAGCAAAGCTGATCAAACACAGCTGCCCTGAGTCAGCTGGTGTCTGAGCCGTTTGGTCCAGCCCTCCCCGTGGGGAGGAGGATGTTTTTTGGCAGAGTTCAGGCTTTGTGCCATTGTGGGCAGCACGTGCTTTGCCTGAGGTGGGGGGGAAATGGCTGACCCGTCCAGCTGCCCCAGCAGGTGCTTGGCTCTGCCCAAATTTGGCTGGTTCCCAAGCCCTTGTCAGCTCCTTGCTAGGTCACAGTAGTGTGATTTGTCTGATGCTGGTTTGTCAGATGACTCAGGAGCAGCAGCAGCCCATACAGAGAGTCAGGCTGCCTTGTCAAGCAGGACTTGCCAGGGTGAATAACATCTCCTGCTCATGTCTGTGTGTTGGCCCTGGTGAGGGCTCTCAGATGCTGGAGCAATCAATGCCTTACAAATGGTAATCAGAGAAGGTGTCAAGAGCCGTCTGTGAAGCCCCAGGTGGGTGGACACTAAGCCCCTTTGGAAAGGGCCTCTCCTTCACCACGTGTGCAGTGGCATGCTGCTCTGGGCATGGAAGGGGGCCCGTGCCAGGGACTCTCGTGGGACCGTGGTGTTTTCATCAGCTAAGCAAAACCCATTGTTATTGCACCTGCAAGCATGGCATAATATAGAGATAGGTGTCAATGCTTCTCTCTGCAGCGCTGAATTAGCAGGGTGTGTGTGAGATACCAGAGTGTAACTCGGCACCTTTCCCTCATTAAATTGGTCTGGTGTGCTGGCAGAGTCTCTGGAACCAGGAGGAGGGATGCAATGATGCATTTGTCTGTTTTGCATTAGCAGAGGGAGCTTGCCTGCTGGTAGACGGCATTTAGCAGTTTGTTAGTCGTGGAGGGGCAGTAAACAGCTCTGAGGTTTGAGCTTTCAAAAACCTGTGCTGGAGATATTTGGCAGAGCATTCTAGTAGAGCTGTCATGGCCCAGCCATGCTGGGCAGTGCACAGTGGTGCCAAGACCATGAGACATCAGTCCTGGATTTGGGTCTGTGCAGCTCAGTGCCCCCTGGAAAACCCTCCCTCAGTCCAAACAGAGACTGGCAGTGACACCTTGTGATGTATGAAGGATTCATGACACAGCAAGGGGTTTCTCCAGCTGTGCTGGTCCTGCTTGGCTTCAGCCAAAACAGCACAGGTGCCTTGGAGCTGTAGAGGAGATCCGCCCCATATTCCATGGGTATAACCTGCCTTAAGCTCACTCCAGGAGTGAGTAATTGCTTGCAAAAGTAATTGCAAGCTTTCAGGGCTGTAAGAATATTCACATAGCTCATGTCTTCAATATGCAGCACATTACAGACAGGAAAGACCACTCCACTGCTGTGCTATACTGTCGTCTTTGCCCTTGTACCCAAGGAAGGTGAACCAAGGTATTAGCAAAACCTCTTGAGATCCCCAAGTCCCTGATCCCACACGCCCAGAGACTTTTCCATTCTTGTTTCTGGGCTTTGGGATGACTTTGGCTCTCCCCACTGTGGGGACACAAGGTCTCACTGCCATACTCCTTGGCACAGAGCCTTTGCAGAATAGTGGTGCTGCATGAAGGCCCTGTTAGATGCTGAAATGCATCCAGACCACGGAGGACTGCTGGTATATGAAAAGTTATTTAAAAAAAAAGATTAAAAAGGCAAAAATGCTTTTTAGGTTAAGGTGGATCATCACTGGGTGTTACTCTGTAAGCATGTGAATTTTACAAGCCTGTCATTGAGAGAATCAGGGTTGCAGTGATCTTTTTGTGAGCAGAAGAGCCGTACTGAGTTTTGGTTAGTATGATGCTGCCTCAAAGCTGTGAGCTTCCCGAAGGGCTCAGCCAGGGAGAGCATCTCCAGAGAGATGAAGGGAAAGGTCTTTTAAAAACTCCTGCAGGAGGAGTGCTGCTGGAGACCTCCAAATACCATCACTATATTCTTAATTAGAAGCTGCTGCTTTGCCAAGCCATAAACAAACTACCCTCTGTTTCTCAGATTTGATAATCAGCTTGAAACAGGCCCCTGCCAAGGTACCAGTCCTGCCTGACTCCTGCTCTGCAGCTGTGCTATGGAAGCATCTTCCTGCAGCCCATCCTCCCCTAAAGGGGGTGAAGGATTCAAGGAGGGGGTACTCTGTGTTCAGGCTGGCAGTGCAGCACACAGCCTTGCTGCGTCATCCCAAAGGCTTGGGTTGCTTTGTTGCTTTCTCTGTTCCTTGGTACAAACTGCCCTGAGTGATCCAGTCCACTCAGCTGCAGATGCAGCTGGATCTGATGGTGAATTCCTGGAAGCCCACCCAGAAGCCACAACCTGGCCGAAGATGGTCTTGCTGTCCAAATCCTCACTAATTTAGCGAGTAAATTAACGTGGTGTTTGGATTATTGGTTCTGTGGGGGAGAACTGAGGATTTGTGCTCCTTGACCACATCTGTGCAGCTGCAGTAAGGCCTAGCTCCAAGTTTTGTAAACCTCCCTAGAATTACAGAGATCTTGTAACCTCTTTGTCCCTCACAGACTGCATCTCTGACTCATTTGTGGCTTGGTGCAGACATTGCTGTCTCAAACGCAATGTGAGCTGGCACAATATTGAATTGAGAACACTTCATGTGACACTTAATAGAGAGAAAAACTGTGTTACTGGAAAGGGCTTTTTATCTATTGTTGGGCTCTACAAGGGCTGTTAGGCCAAGCCCATAGACTGGAGTGAATTTTCAACAGCTCTGACCTCTGGGTGAGAGCCAACCTGCATACAAGCCCTGCAGCTGAAGCTTTAGGAATACTTCTCAGTTACCACAGTCTAGCTAAATCCTTGCCCTGTAAGAAAAACAGTTGTTCCTCTGCCCATGTGAGGAGGATGAGGTGAGTTTTGAAATGCAGTCAAAGGAGAAATTGTTTTTATCCACATTTTTCATAGCATTTGAGTGGGAGAGCCAGATGAATACATGATTGTTCAGTTGAAATCACTGGCTGTATTGCTGCTGTTTAAGCAGATGAAGGCAGCTAAGCTCTGCCACTTGCATTAAAAGTAAAACAACAAAAACAAAGCAAACCAAAGCCACGTTATTTTCTCTCAGTGCAGGTCAGTCAAGGAGACAATCAGGAGAGCTCTGACTGAGAGACACTTTGCAAGGAGGAGATGGGCCGTAGAGCTTGTGTGTGGAAGTGTTGCTGCAGGCCTGGTACTAAAGTAAATCAGCTCATTGCAGGCTTTGAGTGGGCAGCACGTTCTCTGAAGGCTGGTCGCCCACACTATACCAGGGCCCAGCGTGCCCTTTGACAGTGCCCTTGGGCTAGTGAGGGTAAGAGCAGCCCCCCCTCCTCCTGCCCACACCGTGCCCCCAGTGAAGGGCAGGCCCTGATCAGTGTGCTTCCACCCAGCCTGGCTCTGCTCTCGCTTTGGGACCTGCAGTTTTGTCGTGTGTGTTAGAGAAAGCACGAGGCTGGTTTTGTGGTACCGCAGAGCTGTTCTTGTTGCTTTGGAAAGCAGAGCCCCTCCAAGACCTTGTCTTGGGCCAGGTCCACCTGCAGCAAGATATCCCCAGCCCTGATAACTGCCCAGCTCAGTACCAGAGCCAGGCTGCAGCTGGGTGAGGGCTATTGAAGTTTGGAGCTGGAAAGAGGGAGGAGGGAAGGGAGCACCCAGGAGCTTGCTGGCTGGCAGGTGGTAGTAGGGATATCACCCTGAGATGGGGAAAGGGCAACCAGGAGGTGGGGGATCACTTCAACAAGGCACAATGTGCTTGGGATGAGAGAGGAGAATTGTAAAATTAATGAAACAAGCAGTGGTGTGGCCAAAACAAGGCACTGGGGCAGCGTTACGGTTGAGAAGGATCATCATATGTGGATGACAGCAGAGTAGGGAGGAAGTTAACAGCAGCTTAAGGAGTGGAAAACTTAAATTCCCTTAATCCCACGAGCCCTTCAGACAGCAAGTTGCACTAGTGTAGACCATAAAATAGCACAAACACCCCGAGTTGCACCAGCTGCAGAAGCCCTGCAGCTCCTGCCCAAGCACAGCTGGAGGGCTGCCCTGCCTGCTCCCTTCCCTCACCCCTGCACAGGACAGCGCCAAAGGACACGGAGGATTTGGAAATGAGCACGTTACCTCCTCGGCTTGCTCACGCTGACTGCCTTGGGAAACTTCAGCACCTAGAAACCTAGAAAAACGTGCATCAGTTGTTGTCAGGACACTTTCACTTTAACTGGCTGGTGGTGCGTGCTGCCTTCCTGCAGCCGAACTCGCGTGACAGACCTGGTCTGACTGTGACACAAGGTTAACACCTTCCTGTGCATGGCTTGTCCACACTCTCCCCACACCCCCCCCTTCGCAAGGTAAATTATTTGAATGTTTTGGTAAAGGATTACTAGGGACTCCAGTCCAAACTGAGCAGGAAATTTCCTGATAGAAGTCTTTAGCATGCTGAGGCATAGAGAACAGGTTATCTGAAGTGAGCAAGGTGGAAATGAAGTAAGATCTTACACAAATGCTGTTTTGAGTGACTGTTTCCTGAGGACTGGGGTTTCCTCTGATAACGTCTCGTGCTGCCACGCAGAGGTCAGTGGCACAGCACCAGTTTACATAGGCAGGAAACGGGGCTGTGCCCTTTTCTGTCCTGCAGACAGGATGCCTTTTTAGCTTTTACATTTATAAAGTCCAGTTCCTCTGACTCAGTCTCTTAGTTTCTAATAAAAAATCTCCCGTCCTGGGTAGGAAATGAGTAAGGCACTGGAGCATCTCTCTTACAAGAACAGGCTGAGAGAGTTGGGCCTGTTGAGCCTTGAGAAGAGAGGGCTGAGAGGGGAACTCATCAATGTCTGTCAGTATCTGGAGGAAGGGTGTCACAGGATGGAGCCAGGCTCCTCTCAGTGGTGCCAAGCAATAGGACAAGAGGCAACAGGCAGAAACTGATGCACAGGAAGTTCCACCTGAACATGAGTAAGAACTTCTTTCCTGTGTGGGTGACTGCTCACAGGAACAGGTTGCCCAGAGAGGTTGTGGAGTCTCCCTCACTGGAGATATTCAAGAACTGTCTGGACTCAATGCTGTGCCATGTGCTCTGGGATGACCCTGTTTGAGCAGGGGCGTTAGACCACTGAACCCCCTGTGGTCCTTTCCAACCTTACCCACTGAGTGATTCTGTGGACCCTGATGTGGGTGAGAGCTCTGATTTGCCATGGAGGTGCCTGCAGCATCATGGGTTGCCTGGATAATCCCAGATGAGTGGCTTCATCCACCCATATGCCCCTTTCCCTTTGGGAATAGCAGTACTGCCATTTTGTGTCTTCTGGTGAAGAAGTGGGTTGACGTGGGAAGTACAGCCAGGCACAGACTTGCAAAAGGACTCAAACACTAGCAGTCCGAGGTCCTTAACTCTCCACCTGCAGTGTGATGGGAATGAGGGCACTGATGTTTAGAGCCTGGTTTCTGCCCTGGAGTCAGATTTCCGGAAAATCAGCATCTTTCTGCTCAGCCTTGCTGTGCTGATGTCTCACTGAGGACCGTGCTGGTGCTGCAAGGATGGGTGGCTGTTCAGGATCCAGGGAGAGCTGTGAGGCTGGAATGGAGAGGTATGCAGGCTGCTTCTAATTTACCCTAGCATCTGTTCAGGAGCATAAATGTGCACCTCACCTTTGTGTAAGTACTCAGCCTTTGGGCTGATTCAGGAGAAATTAGTTCAGGTAGCCCCTCTTATCTAGCTGTGCAAAATGAGAGCTTTAAAGAAGTCCTGTCTTTCTTTTTGAACCCCTTGTTTCTATCAGGACATATTTCTGCCTTTTGATACTCGTTAAACATTAGTGGCAGCACTGGCCCGCGGCAGAGTCGCAGTGGTGCCTGACTGGATGTGTTTACATTGCTGTGGAGGGGCAGGTAATGATTGCCAGGTGGGATCCAGGCCTGCAGAGCTCCAGGCTTTTGTTTGAATTGGCCACACTCTTCTCCTGTGTTGTTTACACGAGTCCAGCAGCAAGTCCCTGCTGCTTGTACTCGGTCCATACCCGTTTTATCCTTAGGGATTGAAAACTCTCCTCCAGGCTGGGTGTAACGACCAGCACCTGCCTACAGGGCTGGGGGTCAGTTCAGTGCTGCAGAAGAAGAGACCTAACATCATCAGAGCCCACAAAGAAACCCTGACCCTTGGGCCTCTGGGACACCTTTGCCTTCTGTTTGAGCCCGTTGCCCAAGGTGCAGCCCTGTGATGAGGGACAGCAGCACTAAATCTTACCAAAAGGCCTGCAGAATGTGTGACCCAGTGTTGGAGTTAGTGCACGTGTGGGCATCCCGCACACTGAAATACCAAAATGGTCCAGTCTCTGCTTTCGTGGAGTTGAGTGCAACATAATGTATTCAAATTTGTATGTCACAGTACAAATATGGATGAAATACATTAGTAAGGAGTGGGTTTGCTTTCTAATCCTACAGTGGTTTCAGTTGGAAGTGACCTATAGAGGACTATTCCAACCCCCCTGCTATGGGCAGGGATGCCAATGCAGGATGCTGATCTTAAGCATGGTTAGTATCACTGTGCATGTAAACTTATCTTGCTCAGAAAGGACTCTGCTGTCTAACAGATTCCTCAGAGGGTCAGCTTCTGGGTGCAGAATTCAAGGAGAGAGATGATGATGCCAAAAAGAAAGAAAAAAATTATGAAAAAAGCAAGCACAGAAATGTAACTCTTCAGAGGGTTACATCCATCACTGTCATCTGGTGTCCTGGGTGACATCCTGAGTCCTTCACCAGCTCTGACTATTACAGCTCCCTAATGACTGAAAACGGGATGTGTAATAAGGTATTGAAGAGCGACTTGTTGACTGGAAATCTGTTCATGTTCAGGAGCCACGCTGGGAATCATTGTAGGTAGTCTGTCTGTCTGTGGGTTTTGATGGTCTCCAGCTGTGTGTCTGTTAGTCATAAACATGTTTTCTCCTCTTTCCTGTTAGCGTGGCTGGGAGAGTATTAATGCCTGGGTTGGGAAGGGAACCCATACTGAGCGTGCAAGCAAATAGCAAAACTGACTTTCTTTGACAGCTGCTTGCAGTGGCCTCAGGCAGTGCTTAGTGCCAGCATGGGTACAAAGTTTATAGACAGAACTGGAAAACTATTATTTGGTTTCATTTGCTCAGATTGTCATATAAAATGCACCATCTTTTAAGGAGAAAGTTGAAGAATTTGAGTTTTACAAATTGGCTCACAGAACCAGTTCCTACTTGGCTTCTGGCAAGTAGAAATGGCACATCGTGGTCCAGCCCAGCTCATGTTTCATGCCTTCCTGTGAGGAAGGGCAGCCATGCCCTGCCATCCTGTGGGCTTCTGTGAGTTGCCCAAACACTGCTGGGCTTGCTGTGCACTGCCCACATCGTCTTTGGGTGGGTGGCCTTGGTGGGCCAAAGTAGAAGTCAGACATAAAAATCAGAGAGGTATGAATTTCTTCCATCTCCGAAGTGAAATGAAATCTCGGCAGTCAAGGAACACATGGCTGCTATTGAGCTGGATGCAGAGCCCTGAGCATGTGTTTTCACATGGGAGCATCTTGCTCTGGAGAAGCAGCGAGCCTGAATCATACATAGTAAAGGCGTAGCACAGCAGCAGTGCCAGTGGCTGCTGCCTCTGGGTTGCAAGTCAATAGCTGTGTGTGACAGCCCAGGGACAGCAGGCAGGGAATTGCTTCTCCAGAAGGTCCATGGGTCAGCCCCTGGGCTCTGAAGTGTATATAGTCCTCCAAATGTGTCTGGGATTCACTTGTAGCACTCTTGCTCCCAGTGGGTTTGTTTTCCATACTGAACCCCTGCAAGCACTTGGTGTTCAAGGTAAAAACTTTCGCAAGGATGGGGTGAGTGCACTTCTGAAATAAATGGAGGAGCAGCAAGTTAAAGAGGAGTTTAACTGATGTTTACTGGACAGTTTGCTCTAATAGATGAGAAAATGAACCATGTCTGAGGCATGATGTTTTTCCACTTATACAGGTATAAATTAGAGGCACCAGTGTTGAATTAGATGTGGTGAAAGCACTACACACAGGAGGTGAACAAAGCAGAACCACTCTCCCAGAGCTTGTCATTTGTTCCTTCTGCACTGAGCTTCAGGGGAACTTGTGCAGCTGATATGTTTGTATTTCCTTGGGCAGGAGATTGTGGATAGATGAGGTTGCTCAGGGAATTGCAAGGGAAACTTGACTTTATTCTCTATTCATCTTGCCTGAATGAAGAGTTCAGGGATGGCGCTGTTTAACTGCTGGGATGCTGCTGCTTTTCCCAAATCAGTGTCTGTATTTGCTGTACACAATCAAAAATAACCTCAAGAGTCTGTGTTTATTTTGCTCATTCCCACTGTCCTAAGTTGTAGTACGAGGCTGAAGGTTTAGCCACCCAAGACAGGTTGGTTCACCTGCCTTCTGTCATAAGCACAGGTACAAAGGTGGCCAAAAAAAAGCCCATAAATCCCTACTTGTGTGGCAGGCATGTGTCTTAGTGCTGCCAGCAGGCACCCAGCCTGATGGCCATACCACTGAGAAGCACAAGGACTCTTAGCTGCGCAAGCTGAGGCTGCCCCTGAAGTTTCCTTGTCTCTGAATCCAAGCTGAGGAAGCCCAACAGGGCTGTACTAGGTTAAAGGGATGTTTTTGCTCTGCCAGGCTGTCCATGCACACACCTCTGGGGGCAGCACAGGGCCCCACACAGAAACCACCAGCGATGGCCAAGACCACTTGGAGTGAAGTCCTCCTGTGGTTCCCTCCTCCCCTAACACTTTGCTATCACCTTTGTGCTTTGCCAGGCTTCTGCCTGCCCTTGGCTGATGCACCCACCTCTCCCAAGAAGGCGAAGAGCATCCCCGGGCGCTGTGACTTGGAGAGCTGGTTCTCACCCCCTTCCACCAAGTGTTCTGCCATAAGGATCATCCCCGAGGAGGAGATGACTGAGCATAACTTTCTTGCCATCCGAGTCATGGTCACCAGTGATGCAAGCAGGTACTTTATAATATGAGTAAGCCTATAGAAAAGCCTATAGAAAACCCAGTTTGATTTTTCTCTGGATTGGTAAAGAAAAATATAACAAAATATAGTACTGTGTGTATGTACAACTATGGGGGGAAAAAAAGAAAAAGACAAACTGCTCAGAATAACAATTGTTCTTAACCGCAGCCATAAATCCCCCCAGGCATATGACTCACTTTGCAGGAAATCTTCAAACATTCACATCCCACACAGGGGCCTGAATCAGAGGGAAAAACATTGCCCTGATCAGCCTGGGTTTAGCTCTTGGAATAGACATTTTTTGGGACACAGGGATTAAGGCAGTGGGTGTGTTGTGGCAATAGTGCATCCTGTGACGTGGCCACCTCCCACCTTGGGTACCATCCTGCAGCTCCACACCCTGGGCCTCTTCTGGGACATTTGAGAGCCTGCCCACTCCTGAGAAATTGGATGATCCTCGAGGAGCTGTCAGAGGAAGCACAATTTCTGCATGTGCATTAGAATATATTGACTCTCTGGGCAGGATTCTGTGGGATTTCATTCCAACTAAAGATTAGATGGTTATCTCCTCAGTAAAGCAGCTTTCCTTACTAAGAACTAAAAAAAAAAGGGGGAGGGGAAGGAAAAGCAAAAAGGAAAAAAGGTAAAACTGAAGCCAACTGTTGCAAACACTATTGCTCTGTAGGAAAGCTCATTCAGATTCCTAATACCTGTTTGTGGTGCTGTGTAGCTTGTGGAGAGCAATGCTCTGAGAAATGCAACTTTCTGCTATTCCCTGCAGTGGTCTGTGCTCTGCGCGTGGATGTAGGTGCTCTTACAGGGAAGGATGAACCTATCAAGGGCTCCTCTCCTGTGAGGAAATGGAGAACACAGGGAAGGGTTTACTACCTCTTTGACACCCCCCCCTCCCCCACAGAGCATGTGCTTGTATCCCTCGCTAATACCCTCCTGCTCGTGGTGGCGCCCGGGCAGTGATGAGAGCCGGCTAATCCTTCTGATCTGAGGGATCAGCTCCTTTCCCTGTGGCAGCCCCCGTGGCTGGACGACGAGGCCCCTGGTTCTCTGCCAGCGGGACATGGCACGAGGAGAGATGCCACATCTGTCACCAGCGTGGCGAGTGCCAGTGGCTCCGAGGTCGGGCTCCCCCTGTGCCCTTCCCCTCGTGCTGCTCCGGGGAACCAGCCCGTGCCTAAAAACGGGGGATAAGAGAAATAGAAAGTGACAAATGGCACTGCTGAGCTGTCCACGGGGAGCTCAGTGGGACTGGGAAAACGACCAGCTTGGTGACACAGCTTTGCAGTTCAGGGCTTTAGGTACTGTGAATAATAACCTACCAAGCAGAGATCAGAGGAGAAGATTCATGCTATAGCATTTACCTCCTTACTGGCCAAGGAAAATAAATCTTTTGCTCTTTAAAACAGAAAGATATCAATCAATGTTGATGACAGGGCTTTTTCTTTTTCTTTGGTGTGGCACTCTGCCTGATCTCAGTGTGGTATCTCACCATCCACACAGGGACTCAGCTATCAAAGCCTTCATATATTTATATTTTTATATGTACATATATATGTTTGACGCTTCTTGAAAGTCACCCTAAAAAGTATGTTTTAGTGGTGAAATATAAGGCCACTCTGATTCAGCCTGCTGAGAGCTGCACACCTGGTGCAATGTTCCCAGTCCCTGCTGTCTTGCCCTCCCCTGGCCTCCCAGTACTGTTGGTTTGATCTGGGCCAGGGTGCAGGGATGGTGAGTGCTACCTAAATGCATGGCTTTTAGCCTGGCTTTACATGATCTGCAGCATGTCCTTTACCTCCTCTTCCTCCTGAGCTGTGCCCCTGGCTCTGCAAGCAGCACTATATAAACACAAAGCAGCGTTCTCCTGCCACGCCAGCAGGACTGCTTATGGTGTAAGCTCCTCTTTTTTTAAGGCAGAGCTATTAATCCTTACAGTAAATCTAAGAATTAGGTTAGCAGTATTGTTTGCATTAAAAATCGGCTGAGTTGGATCACGCTGCTGGTGGGAATGTGGTCACATCAGAAGGGCTGACAGTATCTGTTCCCTACAGTCTGGACTTCAGAGATGAAAGAAATGGCATGATTGTTGGAAAACGGGCTAATAGTCACCTCAAACTGTCATTCTGCCATGAGGCAAGGTCATGATGTGTGTACCATTCACATGTGGTTTTTGCGTGGCATAGTTTTAATTACATTTAAAGAAGGGATGCCATAATCTGCCTCTATTATTGGCTCAGGTGCTTCCCTGAGGTTGTTGTTACATGGGCTGACCCAGTGACTCCAAGGAATGAGGAGAGTTTGTTTCTTTATTTCTTATAGACACCTTTTGCATGTTTGAAGGCTGCTCATGCAGCTTCACTCAGTCCTCTCTCTCTAGACTAATGCTTACAACTGTCTCCAACTTCTTGACTAAGCCTTGTTTGCTGGGCCCACAGCTGTCCTCACGCTTCTCCTCCTGGCTCCTTCTTTCTTGGCTCCTCTAATTTCCAAAAATCTGTGCAAAAGATGTGAAAACTGTAGTGTTTTGACCCTCATGCCTTGTTTCCAGGCCAATTATGGCATTGCTCGTTCCTTTACTTCATCTTGGTGTACAGCCTTGCAGGCAGAAGGGCCTGTCCCTGCTAAGCAAGCAATGGGGTGTTTCACCCCAAGTATCTCTCAGTGGCACTTTGACTCCAGGTGCTAGTTGTGGGTGCAAATGCAAAGTCTGATGGGAAAAGGGATAGCTCATCTGTATAGCACCTACAGCAAATTACAGTTCTGTAATAAGGATGATGAAAAAGGGAAAATGAGCATATTGGGTCTGGCTGCCAAACACCTGTTTTGCTGAGACATCTACAGTGCTGTCAGTGCTGATGCCAGTGCTTGTTGCACTGAAGAGAAATAACTCTGTGCCATATACCTCCTGAAATGTCCCACTTTCTTTCTATCTTGCCCTTTTTCTTGGTAGCTCTGAGCTGGAGTCTGATTTTAATGGTGACTCATCGAACTCTGAAGTGAGCGAAGGACAGACCGCACTGCTGGAGCCCCCTGCCTGCTCGAGCCCCATCCAGAGGTGGGCATCGCTCATCAGCAGCCCTGTGGTGCCAGAGGAAAGCTCCAAAACATCCAAAGTTGCTGATGGTAAGCAGCATCCTGACCTGAAGCTCCTGATGCATCCTGAGGGCTGCAAGCAGGGTTGGGGGAGAGGTTTCAAAGCAGAGGATGTTCCCTGTAGTGTTAGTTCCCACTAACAGGTTGTGGTGTCTTTGTTTGGGGTGTTTCTGCCTTTCTGGTGCTGTAACTGAAACACCATTTCTGTGATGTAGGGTAACCTGGAGTAGTTGTGCCTTCCATTTAGCTTGCAGGGGTGGGATGGATGTTCTCCCACAGGTAAAAAGTTTGTATGTTCTTAGTAGTCAGTGCAATATCTGAAGCATTGCCTAGGCAAAGGTTGTGTTGGGAAGCACTAGAGAGCTCTGCTTTGTGCAATTTGTGTTTCTGCCAGTATCTGCTTAAAATCTTTTTATCCAGTGAAAGCACAAGGAGAAAATGATATAGCCAGCAGGGAGGTATGGAAAGGTTTAGGAACAATCTGCCTCCAAATGGAAACTCATTTCTGAAGCTGGTCAGAACTAAAAGATGTGCTAAAAACAGCCAAAGAAATTGTTTTGCAGAAAATATAAGGCCATCAGCATTCATTTCTTCCCATCTCCCCCCACCCATCCCCACATCTTTAATCCAAACGGAAAAGAGGGGGTTTCATACAGCAATTTGAATTGACTCCTGGATAATGAGGCCCTTGTTTAGGGCAGAAGGACAGCAGCAAACCCCAAAGAGTTCCCAGCACATGTAACCCGTGCAGTCACTGAAGGATTTTATCAGTTTCATACTGTCCCCCACACCTGGCTGCTAAGGTCATCTTCCTACCACCATCACTTCCCTCCCCACCGTGCCAGCCGGGTTATCCAGCTTTTCCTTAGCAGCCTGTTTTGGCTCTTCATCCTCACCCAGCTGCATTAGCTCATTTTTCCCCCCCCGTGTTCACTCTGCCCTCTCGTCCATCCTGTCTGTCTGTCTGTCCGTCCTTCTGCTCGTGTCGGCTACTGGGAGAAAAGAGCCGGTGTCGGTTTGGGGTAAGCGAGAAGGTTCCTGAGCTCTCCCACCAGGAGTTGCTCCCAGCATCCCGCGGCGTGCGCGCTCTGCCCTCTCCCGGCCGCGCCGCGGGGCCGGGGCCGCTGGAGGCTGCTTGCAAAACTGACCCCACTGCCAGAGGTTTGGTTTTTTTTTTTTTTCTTTCTACGTTTATTTTTTAACATCTCAATTTTCGGTCTTCGACTTTTGCTGCATTAGCTGAACCTGTGTCCTTTCTGTTTCTGTTCAGCGCTCCAGAGAGCCAACAGCTTTCACTCCACGGCATTAAATAAGTGTCAGAATTGGAGGAGAAAACTCCAAACAAGTGAGTAAAGCCTGAGAAGTGATTGTATTTTTTATTCATGCTGTTTTCGATTTTTTCTGTCTCTTGTCTGCTTCCCCTTCTTTCCTTTAGAAGTTTTGGTTTTTTGAGTCACTAGATGAGAAAACAGAGATCTAAAACACATCAAATGTTCGTTTTCCATTTTCTTATCCTTGAAGGATCAAATTCCCCTTCTGTGTGACTGTTCTGTATGTAATTACATCCATCAGCGAGTGGTGTCCTCTTTAATTCTCCAGGTGAGAGCAAGTGCTCCTGTCCTAAAACTGCATATTTGGTCTCTAGCTGTGCCCGCACCAATTGCTTTTGGTCACGTGCAACACTGGGTCTAACATCATGTCACGTATTAGAAATGCTGCTGGAGATGCCTCTTTGCATCCTTCCACAGGTGCTCTGTCACCTCTTTTCTGTTAGAAAAAAAACAGGTAATATTTCTGGGTTGCTGAAAGGGAGAAAGCCAACAGCTGTCCCAAGTGGTGAGCTGGTGAAAATAGGTGTTATGGGTTCTTGTCCTCCAACAGTTTCCCTTGGTTTGGGCTGACCTGTCTTTGCCCATGGGAGTCATACAAGGATGTAGTGACTTTGGTAGAGACCAGCTCTGTTCTCTACTCACTTCTGAAACAGTGTGGTCCCCCCTCACAGCTGAGGCTGCATCTAGGTAACCTTTCTCTTGGGCTGGAGTCCCCAGACAAGCCAGCCACACTTAGTCACATCCTTGCTTCTTGGAACAGTGTTGCCCACCCACCTCAGCACAGCCCCTTGGCAAGTGCACACACTTTGCTCCCAAGATCCCACTGAGGACTGGCAGGTACCTGCCAGGATTGACCTCACCAGTATTGGGGTTGGGTTAGCTTACCAACATCCCAAACCCTCTCAAAGCTTTGTTAGAAATGCAGTTGTATCTGGTAGACTGGGGTGTTGACAGTCCTAAGTGTGAAACATGAATGTACAGCAGCAGAAAGAAGGGCTTTGTGCACTTGACCAAGTGCCACACTTTCTGGATATGGAGACAGCGGGGTTTGGGGAATGCTGGTGACAGCTGCTCTTTACCCTGCCCTAAACTGACCTCTGCGACAAGGGGGATTTCTGCTGCCACTTGGAGTCCCAATTACCTTCAGAGAAGTTATATTTCTGCTTCTGAAGCAAGTAGGACCCCTGTGCCCATTATAGGACCAGTGCTCAAGCAGAGGCATTTTGGCCTGCTTGCTTTGAGTGCCAAAGAAAGCTTCGAAATCATTTGCAGGTGCCCCCTGTGGGATGAATTTTTAGATCTCAAAAGATGAGATCAGCTGCATCTGTCCTTGCTGGCATCAGGCTCGTCTCCAAGCCAGGTGTCCACTGTACACATGAGCACTGTCACTACCCACCTGCAGTGCTTTGGAGGCCCTGATGCCATGAGTCTGGGATCACTCAGTAAATCCCAGTAGAGTATCTACATGTCTATCTCGCATTGGCCTTTTTAGCCATCAGCCCTCTTGCAGCAAGCGTGGGTAGAGTCCTTCCAAAATCTTCATTTGCGAAGCCCAGCCGTGATGATGATGATGATGATGATCTACAGGGCTATTTCATGGTCCTGAGAGAAGGCTCCCACCAAGCTCAGCTTCACCAAACCCTCCCCTCCCCCTGGTCTGTCCCCAGAGAAGCAGTTGTGGCAGATGGACAAGCAGACACGTATGATGGGGCTGTGTTCCCTGGAATTCACTGCACTTCAAGGCATGAGGCCTTGCCATGCTCTGAGAGGCTGCACAGGGTGTATCACCCAAGGGAAGGCTCTCCCATTCGTAGGAAGGGGAAGTGGAACAGGTTGTCCTCCAAGTCTCATGGCATCTGTGTCAGCCTTGGCTTCACTTCTGAGCATTTGGTGATTGGCATATACACCAGAGTTTGGCTGAACCAAAGGATTTGGTTTAAAATGTTGGCTTAATTGATCTCACTTGTTAAAAGCTCAATCAAAAATTATGCTTATTCCAGATTTGAGGTGAGGGTAAGAAAGACAGAGAGGAAAGAAGAGAATATTGGGGGTGAAGGGGGTCATCCCTCTTAATTTTAACCCATTTTCAGCTTATTCTCAGCAAGTACGTCACTTAATGGTTTGCCAATTAATTTTCCCATCATTTTGTTTAAAATCTTCCATGTGCCTCAAGGGCTCTAGAGGGAGCTAGAAGCCTTTAAGAGAAAAGTGATGTGCTGCATGAGTCTGTCTGAACCTCAAGTATGCTGTTAAAATGAGGTGTAAAGCACAGTCAGCATTCAGTGGGAACAGAATAAAGGCATTTTTTAGTCTCTAGAGGAACACTAAGTCATAGTTTCTATATTTAATCCAATTTGATTACAGGAATTTATATGATCATCAGTCACATGAAAAAAAATCTGTCTCCTTTTCAGACATATTTCCCAAAACACATATGTTTCATAAACAGCACAGGGTACACGGCCAAGGAAAGGAAATCAGTGTAACAGCTATATTGGCTGAAAGGCTCAGAGCAGGATATTACCTTTCAAAACCTTTAATCCCCGTCGCCCAGCCACAGGGAACACTGTGCTCTTAATTTATCTTGGGATTTTGGGCCAAGCAGATCATGATAGTGCCCTAAGGAACGTTTGTTTTTTTGTTGTTTTGTTTTTTTTTTTTTTTAAATCCTGTTTTAAAAGTGAAGCTGAAAATACAGGTTCAATGTGTTGACGGGAATAAAACCATTATCCCTGTGACAGGCGGCAAGCTGTGGCTGTGTGTGGAGCAGTGATCTCACATGTGCAGGCCCCGTCCTTGTGAGCTAATGCATGCCCTCGAGAGCTGGAGTGGGAAGCAATTCTCCCTGTGGGCATCTGCCCTTACCCTGCAGACCCCTGGGCTGGGGGTTTTATGTCCTCTTGGGAGCTGTGGCTGTTGCTGCTGCAGTGGTTGTGTTTCCCCTCAGTGTGCTGAATCGTGACATTTGCTCATGCCAGGAGGCTCAGGGCTTTAGCAGATCAGGCTAAAACCCCCCTGGCTCACTTATGCAGGTGGTGGTGGTGGTATTTTTTTTATCCTAATTCTGGATTCTCATGTTTTCCTGTGGCTCAGTTCACTTTACAGAACGTAAAGGTCAGCCCCTGGCTGCTGTCCCTGCAGGAGTTCCTTAACGAACTCCAGCGCATTGTTTCCCTCCAATCTTGATTGAATATAACCAGTTGTATCAAGATTGGGTACAGATAGGGTACACTGAGAGGAAAGGAAACTTGACCTCTGTCCCTGGCTTGTCTTTGCCGAAGTTCACATGCATGAACTGTCCTCTCTCCCTTGAGTGTTGTTTTCGTCCTTATTCAGTTTTTAATCCCTGCGTAGAAGAACCAGAGTTTGCTTTGGGAACCTGCATGGATTTCAGAACTAATAGTTGGCTTTGGCAGTTAATAATTCAGTTATAAATATACTTGTCATGGTAATATCTTGGCTCAGGGATACTTCCGTTTGTCCAAAGATTATTTATTGTGTAAAATTCCCACAGGCACAAATATTGGAAAGTTCTTCTGACTCCCTTCAGGTGCAAGTTGCCTTCCTACTTTTTCTTTCAGCAGGTCTATGGATGTCTGTACTAGTTTTCATTCAAGGCCACTAGTAATTAGTTACCTTGCCGGATCCTAGCAGTCCCCTGCATGCTGCCTGTTGTCCTGGCTTGGGAGACTGTTTGGGATTATTTCTGTACTTGCTGCCTGCAGATGGATGCATTTCCCATTTTTCTTTTTCCCATTCGGATGAACAGCCCTCTCAGAGGTCATCCATTTTCTTCATTTCTCAGAACTACCCAGAGTTCAAAAGTCGCAGGTTGTTTTGACTGCCTCTGCTTCTGAGGCCTGAAAGCCCTCTAAAGGGGGATGGTTTTCCAGAAAGTTTCCTGGAACTCAAAAGCTGCTTCACTACATTCAGCCAAAAAGTGGAAGCAGTTCAAGTCCACAGCTGAAAATATCAACATGTGTTTGGCACAGCATGCACACATAGAGTGAGGCCATAAACTTCAATATTGTAGGTCAGTTCTTCAGATACAGCTGTATCCAGGTGAATGTTTAGTTTTCTACTCTCATTCTTTAATTGCAAACTTTATTTAAGACAAAATCAATAGCAATGTGACGGCAAAATCTGTGTCTTTGACAGGCTTTCCTCTGCTGTCCAGCAAGAAACCTGGGCTACACTGGAGGGACGGCTCAGGCAGCTGTCAGAGCAGTCCTGGAGAGGGTCATTCCCAAACACAGGTATGAAGGAGGATTGTGCAGAGCAGAGTGAGTGTAACTACTGTTGGGGCATGTCTGCTCTTGGCAGGCTGTCTGGGCTTCTTCTGCTCTTTCAAATAGTTTTGGTCTTCACAGTAACCACTGAAGTTGGAGTTATGCTTGTGCTGTACAGAGGGAGGAGAACTTGCTCTAATTTGATATAATCATTCTCAAATCAAGCATCTAAGTCATGTTTGCTGTGGGACTCAGACCTAGATTTCATGAAGAGTTAGGCACTAATCTGTGGCATCAATCATGAAATCATAGAGTAGTTTAGGTTGGAAAAGACCTATAAGATCATTGTGTCCAACCATTAACCCAGCACTGCCAGGTCCACCACTAAACCATGTTGCCAAGTGCCGCATCTGTGTGTCTTCTAAATACCTCCAAGGATGATGACTACACTGCTTCCCTGGGCAGCCTGTTCCAGTGCTTCATGACCATTTCAGTGAAGAAATTTTTCCAAATACACAATCTAAACCTCTCCTGGCACAGCTTGAGGCTGTTTCCTCTCATCCTGTCACTTCTTACATGGGAGTAGAGACCATCCCTCATCTCACTGCAACCTCCTTTTGGGTAGTTGTGGAGAACACAAAGGCATTTTGGTGCTGGAGCATGTCCAGAGAAGAGCAGCAGAGCTGGCGAAGGTTCTGGAGCATAAGACTAACAAGGACCAGCTGAAGGAGCTGGGGGTGTATAGCCTGGAATAAAGGAGACCTGGTGGAGACAGGGGATTTCTGCTGTTAAAGCCTTTAGATGCAGGTGTCCCATGTCTAATGTTTGGCCCTTGCCTCCAGTGGGCAGAAGATTTCTAGACTTGCAGCAGGCCCTGGGCTCCACACCTTCCACTGCTCAGGAGTATCTTCTGCTTCCTTCAGGACCTGGTATTTCCATTGTATTTTAGGGGGGTTTTAATTTTTTTTTTTTAAGGCTGAGGAAGGGTGGACCTGCCCTAAGTGCAGCACTGCAGCAGGAGTCATGACCGACCATCCTGAGCAAAGGGCAGCATGTCCTTGGACTCGGAGCCAGGTGGAGCAGGGGCCAGCCCACATCCTCTGTGGCCCAGCCATTTTTCCTCACCCTTGGGTTAACCATGATTAATATTGCTTGACCTCAGGACCTGTGTTAGAAAAAAAAAAAATCAACTCTTCCACATCCATGGTGGTAGTTGAGATCCGGTGCAGGACAATGGGGCCAGGAAGGGAATGTCCCAGGGGAGCAGAGCTGCACAATGCTGCCTGGCCACTCAGTGCACAAGGAGAGGTGACTCTGTGCCACTCCTGTTCTACAAGCAGTGCTTAGTGGCCTTTTTCTTACTTTAAAAAGTAAGGACTAAGAGGGTGTTCATTTGTTTGTTGGTGTTTCTTATGTTTTTCTATCTGAGATCCTGGCCAGTAATAGTTTTAGTCTTCAAATACAACTGTGAAACGAAGAGGAATCATTACTGCTTTAGTTCTGATGCTTCTGGGAAATGAGAAGTCAGACAGATTAATGGCTTCACCCATGTGAATTTGGGTATCTGGCACATAAATGGAAACAGGAATTGAATCTTCACGCCATCCATTATCACACAGCACTGATGATAAAATGCCTCCCTTTTAAAAGGAAGAAAGAACTCAAGTTTTGGTCTGCCTGCTGGATAATGTGGATATTTATCCTTGTTACAATCTTCAGCAGAAGATTTTGGTGGCTGGAGTAATGAATTTAAACCTTTGCCAAAGGAAAAGTAATCATGAGAGAGAACTGTATGAATTTTTTTAAAACTACCATCTTGCATTTTATAGTCTGTTCTGGGTCACTTCTTTAATTTCTACCTCTGCTACATAAGCATGCAATATTATAAAAGCCTTTGGACAGGATGGATGATGGTCTCTTGTGCTTGCTCAAAACTCTAAGGTGATGCAACTGGAACACACACAGGAAAATAGAGCAGATCTGCTCTTGTCTATTTTCCTGGAGATAGGATTGTTTCTTTTTAAGGAAAATATTAAAGGCAATTCATAAATATATGACAGATTCTTAGCATGAATAACATAATTTTTAGACTATTAAAATTTCCAGTAATATTTGAGCTCCACTCCTACAGAAATATTAGCCCTCTAGGGAAAAAGGCTTTTCTTAATTTATTATTATTTACATATGTTTGTGTGTATAAATTAAGTATTATGTTTATTATTATTATTATAAGATTAAAATGGATTAAAATATTATATGAAATAAAAGATACACAAGGCAGTATTTTTCTATTACTAAAATAATCTTTTTTTCATACACATCACAGTCGGTTTCTTACAATAGACTACCAGAAACTACAAGAGGACATTTGAAGCCCTACAGCCCAGTATTACAAAGAAAAGAAAAAGCCAAAGAGATGCCTGAAGACACATATTGCTATGTCCCTCATTGTTCTTTTCAGAGCAGCACCACAGGTTCTCCAAGGACCTCTCCTGGAAATGGGAAACTGGTTGTTGATTTTTATGAGCCTGAAGATACAGATAGTGACTCTGGGACATATTCAGCCCAGGACAGGAAGGAAAAAACATGGAAATATATCTCTGAACCAGAAGATTTTAATAAGAAGACAAAAGAGCTGTCACCTCTGGATTTGAAAGGAAAAGATGGCAAAAATAATAGGCACCCAGAAGAAAAGCTTGAGCAAGAATTAAAGGAGGCAAAAAAGAGGCTGGGGCTTTGTACTCAACAGCAACCCTTGTATGACTCAAACAGGACAGACTCAGGTGGAACCAGGGCAGGGTGTCGAAACAATGGAGCCCTGTGGAGTACAGAGAAGAAGGATGATGACTGCAGAAAAGACGCGTTCAAACGATCGGGTTGTCCTGTGCCTCTTGTTATTGCAGATGATGCTCTGCCAGCTTTGCCAGTTGACACAAAAGATGGTCTGAGGAGTCTGGATGCAGTTTCCAGGGAGCACACAGCTGGCCAGCCAAAATCACCACTGAGGATCATAGCCAATGCTATCAAAAGGTCCATTTTGGAGCCTCTAACCTCGACTCCAGGAGGACTAAAGCAGGACTCAGAGAGCAAAGTCAAAGCCTCTTCAGAACAAGCTTTCTTCAGCTTCCCCAGTGCTCCTGGTTATTCCCTAAGCCAAAGGAACACTAACAACAATAACACTCAGACACAAGATCTTAAAGTGGGGGAGTGGGCAGGAGAATATTTAGGAGATGGAAGCCCTTTCTCAAATCCATCTAATTTTTCTGTCAGCTCCAAAGAGATATCTCTAAGGGATTACAGTGAACAGGTATCCCTCACATCCTACAGTCCTCACACCAGGCCTCCCAACACAACCAGTATACCTCAGAAATCATCTTGCACTAGGATGGAGGATGTCCCAGGACTCCTAGAAAAGTTTACCTTTAAAGACACTCCTCCAGGGACTCCCATGGATGACATGTGTATCCATAAGGAGAAGTCTACTCTTCTTTCATCTCCAAAGCCCAAGAACACCTCCAAGGACAATCTGGATGACTCTGCACAAAAAGGTAGTCTTGGATTGCTCTTCAGTAGACTGAGAAGTAAAGGTCATGAAAGAGAAGGGAATTCCTTGATGTCATCTCTGCTTGTCCCAAAGGACCATTCTCCAGATGACAGGTTGTGCTGTCCTTTCGCAGGTGAGGACCTGAGTCGAATTATTTTGTTGTTGCTATTATTATCATTATTTTTGTTGTTATTATTATTGTGTAATAGCACTTAAGCTTTAAAAGACCTATGTGTGATCATGCAAACACATATCTCTTGTATATTATGTTTAATTTGTAGTTACTGTCTACATCAGAAGAGTTAATAAATATAATGTAATAAGCACCTTATTGACCCACCCTGACCTATTTGAGAGTCTATCTGGGCAGTGATTAAAACACATCAATTTTCATGTTTGCTTGCAAGAACAAGGTTAGTATTAAAATTGCAGGCAAGTCTGAGAAATATTGATGCCAGACAAAGAGCAGTCTGAGTAATGTGAGCATAGGCTCAAAAAGAATTAGCTGCAGCACAGTTTCAGGGATGAAATATGAGGCATGAGAGCTGCACCCACCTGTCCTTCTCTGTGATCCATCTTTCCACTAGCCCACTGCAGAAAGACTCAGTTATTTAACTGAATAACCTATTGAATTTTATTGGCATACCTGCTTGTTTCTTACTTTATTAAATTGCAACTCCAAATGTAACCCCAAACTGCAGCATTAAAACCTGTGTGTAAAATGTGAAGTCACTGAAATGTACCCACTGAGCTGCCAGACCCTTTTGCATCCCTTCTGCTTCAGAACTGCTGCGTACTGTGAGGAAGAGAGACAGCGTGTAAGAGACTTGATCTGAAGCTCATTAAAATCGATAGAATAACTCCTGCTCTCATTCCTGAATTCTTGGGTTGGACTTTGGAGCATCCTTTATCTAACAGCTCACAAAACCAGGCATGCCCATTGAGCTAGAGGTTGCTAAGGACTGCACTGAAGCCACAGAGAGTTGCTAGTTCACACTTGTAAATCTGTGGCCCTTAATGGGAAGTTTTTTTTGGAGTCTATACCTGGTTATCACCCCTCAACAGAGCCAAGCTGACTTGCTTTTAACTAAATGTATTACAATAACTGGTATGTTGTGTTCCTACTAAAATGGGCAAAGTTCTTGTTAGGTATGAATAATGCTATCCTTTATTTATGTTTTAAATATTTTGGAAAAACATGCTGGTTTAATATGTGTTGCATTCCTCTGCTATGCAAGCCAAATGAGGATTCTTAAATTATTACAATTATTGATTATAGGCATTGAAAAGTCTGTTTAGATTTAAAAAAAACCAACCAAACAAAAAAACTTAAGCTCTGATCTAGCCATTGCCCAGTAATCTGTCATTTTCAACATTTCAACATTGCAGCTTCCTGAACTTTTTCAAACGTTCATATTTGAGTAAATCAAACTGGCAAAGAGCCAAGTCCTGCTTGGCTCTTTAAAATGGCATTTCTGTCTCATATTGGCACTTGTCTGAGGCCAGGCTTGGCAAACTTCAGTCTGATGACGAGCTTTAGCCTACATTTCATGTCATTAGTCTTCTCTTTTGAAATTTACCACAAATCATAGAAAATTTTTTTAATAAAAAAAAAAAGTACTCGCAGCACCTTGCAGAGAGCAGTTTAATGAGACTTTTTCCTCATGCTCTCTTTGCTCTTTATAGTGGAACTTTTCTATCCAATTTGAGGCCAAACTGTGCAAGTATGGTTGGTATTACATTACACTGGTGTTTTCTCCGTCAGTGGCTCACGGAGCCAAAGAATGAGCTGGATGATAAAAGTCCTTGGGCTTGAGATGAGACTGGGCAAGCTCATTGCAGAGAAATCCTCTGAGGAGTAACCAAATACTTAGAAACCAATATTCTAATATTGAACACTCCTGAACTGAAAAATGCTTGGAGGCTGGGCAAGTGTTAAGGGGAGGAATCACATGCTTATAGCGTTCCTTTAGGCATACAGTGCTGGAAACAGGTTGGAAGGACCTTCAGTCTCACCCTACACATCTAGTCCTGTGCTATGTTGCTCATCTTTCCTTACACCTTGTCTTCAGCTGCAAACACACATCCATATGTCTTTCCTATGCTGATGACTTCTGTATTTCACACCCAGGTGTCTGTCCAAACTAAAACTATGTTCTGTCCTTCTGTCCTCTCCTGCCAAGTGTTCAGCCCCCAGCTGAAGCTCAGTATGAAGAATCAAAGATTTTAGCAGCCTGTCATTCAAACTTACACTGCAGTTGCACCTTCCATGTGGATCATTCCAGTTTCTGGTATCCAGACCTGCTTTTAAGGCTTTCTACCAAACACTATCCCTCTGTTTCGTAAGAACTAGTCTTCATAGCTACTTGGAAATTTTGAGCCATGCAGAGATCCAGCTGGACAGACTGCTTGTGTGGGACCTAGACAAAGCTTACTGAAGCAATGGGGGTTTGTGCACACTTTTCAGTGAGAGACTGGTTTAAAAAAAAGAAAATCCAAAGTTTGCCCATAGAATATACAACTGTGTGCAAATAACCACAGTGGAGTTCCTAAGTGCAATTCTAGATTTTTGATTTACTGCACAAATATCTTTGAGGCTTTTGTCTTTGTGTTTCAAACTGCAGTGAACACCCCCCAAAAAATTGATCAATAAAACTGTTCAATCAGGTTAACTGTTCTCTTCTAAGCCTACTTCCCCTTTTAAAATTAAAAAAAAATGGCAAAGTGCCATATTAATTACTGATTCTAAAAGTCATTAGTACAACAGGAGCACAACAGTACAAAGAGACTAAAGCCAGGTTGTGTGAGAGTTGCAGTCAGCAGTGTTTGTAGGGAGATGAAGTGGTGGATCCAGGGGTTATTTTTGACATACAGATAGGCCTTCTGAAGACCAGTCCAGGAGGGTTGTTTATTAGCAGATGTGTGAGACTCCAGGTTTGCTTCTTGATAGAGGTGGAGACATGGGAGGAGTATTTCAGTCCCTGACAAAGTAGGGATCATGTCAAAACATTCCTAGAATTGTCCCTTACATGAGATGAGAGTTGTTGTAACGTAGTGTGTGACTATGTGTTGTGTACATGGTGCACATCATTAAGCAGGACAACCAATTCAGCTGATGAGAAAATTTAGCATGAACTCACTTTACTGATTTTGTGCACTTTTAGATTGAAAAGGGATTGCTTGCAAATATTTCAGGTTCCCATTATTGCATCTTTGTACCACAGAAAGTCTGTGTGTTTGCAGTGTTCTAGTCAGCAAAGACACTGCTTTCACAGTGATTTTGTATTTTAGGAAGGGAACTGAGGCACTAGAAGATTAAATTACATGTCTAAAATCACTTGAGAAATCTGTGGAGAAACAGAGATGTGAAGTGAAATAACCAAGCCCTCTCTTGATTTCTACTGGCCATTCTTTTCATCTCCTTCCTCATGCCAATAATTTCCATCTGGTTTTGAACATTAGGGCCCCAAGAGATATGTGTAACTTTGCCTCTCTTTTGTAAAATGCTGAAGTTCTTACAGTGGTCATGATTAACTCCCATGACTTTTAAAAATATGTAATCTTGGACACTTACAGAGGAAGCCAAGGATTAGTATAACTTCATGTTATAAAAACAGTTTCTGCTCCAAGGCAATTCTGTGTATTTAGGCTGCAGTCATTACCATGACACAAACATACCCCGGGAAAGGGAGGTTGAGCTGGGACAGGCAGACTGACAGCAGTGGTGGTTTTCCCTGTAAATCATCTCCAGGACAATCAGCAGTGCTCCTGTGTCTAACAGAAGGTAGCACCTTCTTAACCTCTTCATGTGACATCTCCCTCATTGTTCAGAGGCCTTCAAGTTTCCTGGGAATATGAGTAGCTTGGATGTGTTTGTTAAGGGGGAGGTTCTCAAAGCACTGTACTTTGGTTCAGTTGATCCCTCAAAGTACAGTGAGGCATTCAGTGATGGCATTCAGTGGCAGAGGGCCATTGTGTCTACCTGGCCAAAGTGTCTTTGACACTCACCTTTGGATTGTCGGGCTGCAACAAACTGGCTATAGGAAGGAATTTTAATTTTATGGATATAACTTTTCTTATCTCTTATGACACACACCCATGAGGATACCAAGTCCTAATATCAAGAATTGGAGGTTTCCTCCACCAATGTACTTTGAAATGTATTCTGTGACTCTGTCAGGTTCATTAACAATTAATAACAGTAATAATACTGTTTTCTGTTATTTGACATCTGTAAATCAGGTATGCTGGAAAAGTCTCTTGACCAAACTCCTAGTAGCTACTAGGCAAAGAAACAAACCAGTACTGTGACTGACCACTCCTAGTGGTCTGAAGTCTTCTTAGATGGAGAGGAAAAGCTCCATATGTTAACTTGGAAGTTAGGGGGATGCTAGAGTACTTAAGAAATAAGAAATATGTAATAAGTAACATCCAATCTAAAGGAATGAGATGGCTGTAAAGATAAAGCCCAAGTCTAGAAGACTTGAGTTAATATTTGGAAAAAAAACATACGTTTTGGAGATCTGTTCTGTAGCCTTTTGAGCTTTAAGGCTTGGCATATTTGAAGTAGACAAATTATTTTTGTGGCAGTTTAAAGTTTCAGATTTTAATGATCCGGAAAGTGTGAAAGTCCCTAAGTTGAATATTTTTATGTATGAACTCCTTGTCCAAATCCTCACAGCTGGTGGCTAAATTCTGTCTATCCCACCTTTTTCTGTTTGAGGGGGTTTTAGGGTTTTGGTTTGGAGTTTTTTTGTTTGGTTGGTTTGGGGTTTTTTTTCAAAAAAAACTTGCCATATTTTTCTCTAGCTAGCTCTGCATGAAGCAGGTTCATTCTGTGAGGTCATTTCTTACTATGGTTGCTATAGTTGTCTTGAAGTTGAAATTTCCGTCTGGTGTGTACCCTTTAGAGCATAGTTCTGGTCTCTCTCATGAAGAAATAGCCAAAGAAAATGAGTTAAGCAGAGCACTGAGTGGCTACCCTTTTAATGTTGAAAGAAATGCACTGTCTCCCATTGTTTCTATATCCATGAAAAGTGGCAGGGCCACGCATCTGGGAGCCAAAAACCTGTCCTCTTATCCCAATTCTGTCACTCTTTGCTCTGTGTTTCCAGACACCTCATGCTTCAATTATCCCCTTTATATTAGCAGAGAACATCAGTGCTGTGAAATGTATTTGCAATAATGGGACAACGAGCACAGGTAGAAACATCAGGTGCCTCATCACTGAGTAGGTCATCCGTTCCTTCATCCTGTAGCAGTCCCAGGTAGAGACCACGAAGGATACTGATCACAGATGGGTGACTTTTGTCTCACAGGGTTTTGGGTACTGGGTCTCTTGAGAGGCTGAGCTGTTTGGGGCAATCTAAATGGCTTTTCTCTGCAGAGCAAGGTGCAAATACCTGCATCTCCACAGCAGATAGGCATGGGGAGGACTCTGGAGGTTATGAATGTATTCCATGCACAAGCATCAGATTTGTGCTCATGAGATAGGCCTTGGAAATCCTTGGGGAGGTCACTGACCCTCTTTCTGTCCCAGAAAGACCGAGAGTTTCAGAGTCACATCTCCAAGGAGGAAGCAGGTGCTCTTGTGTTAGAGCAGGCTGCTTTGCCTCCAGACCTTGTAACGCTTTTTAAATTATTGATATCACTCAAAGGGGAGGGCAAGGGGAAGCAGTGGCTTATTCCCAGCACAGCTGAGAGAAGAAAGGGAGTGTGTAATTGCTTGTGTTTCCAGCCCTGCTGGGCTGTAAGGTTTGCCCTTTGCATACCATGGAATTTGATTTCTCCAATGGTGTGATCGCAGGGTAGTTACTGCAAACTTTTTGTTGCGCAGGGAAAAGCAAGATGGGAGAGTTTACTCACTAAAAGAAGGACAAGTGCCCCCCCCCCACACATGGGAAGGGCTGTATGTCTGACTGTCCCTGCTGTGGACAGAGATGGAGTGCAGCTGGGTATGCACTCCTGTCCACAGAGCGTGGGGCAGTGTGTGGCACTGGCGTCCCCCCAGCAACTGTGAGCTGTCAGACAATCCCTAGCAGGTCAGCAAGCAGGAGCTGTGTCCCTCCTCCAAGATGTGGGGTGGCAACTTGGGCAGTTCTGGAGCAGAGAGTCACCTGGGAGGCTGGAGACCCACCTGGGGGGCTATTGCAGCTCCCTGCTTTCACTTGCAGGTGTCTGCTGCCCAAGGAACTGAATCACAAAAAGGATGGTGAGACCCAAGTCTGCTCCACTGAGCCAAGCATGAGCTTGCAGCTTCATTGAGCACAAGAACAGGGGACTTCTAAAACAGATTGCTGAGAAAAATCAGAATTTCTGCCTCAAATTATTTGGATTTGTTTTTTATTCTTTACTGTCTGGGGTGAATAAGTTTCGTGGGTCCTGATTTTAAATTAGGGCTAGAGACTAAAATCCTGCTTCAGGACTCTGCTCCAGAACAAGGCAAAGAAGAAACATTTGCACTGGGAGAATGGGAAGTGATTCTAATCTGAATACGACTTGCACCTAGAAAGCCAACTGTTACCTAGCAGATACAAAGAAAAACTAACACTATTAGCTTTAAATAATGTACATTTCCAAGATACCCAGCTGTTAATCATTAACCCTGTAGCAGGTTGAAGCATAGAGACAGATGTTTCAAAAGCGGTTTTATTTTCTGAAATAAAGAGAATGAAGCTATGCATTAGACAAATTAAGAAGAAATTCAAATATTTGCACCCATTTGAAACAAGATGTTGGAAAACCAGGCATGATAAAATTGCTGCAATTAAATGTAATTTAGTTTATAATTCTGAAAGCATGCTTCTTCCGAGGGCAGGCTTTGAGTTTTCCTTATGGAGTGCATTGTTGTGATGTATGGATTTTCCTGACTTCTTATGGCATTTTAATCAACAGCCCAATGATGTGATAATATTCCTAAAGCAGAAAAATAAGTGACGTTTGTTTAGACATAATTAATGAAATATTTATGTTGCATGAGGCTGTGTGATAAAGCCTTGTTCTCTTAGTCCATTTGCTTCTGATTACATTTGTGATTTTTTTATATGACCAGACATTCTGACGCCAACTATTTTACACTGAGCAGATGTCATGTAGTAAAAATGGGTGCCAGATGCTACAAGCCACATAAGGGTAATTTGTTTAAGAGCTGGCTCAGACTTTGTGCATTCAATTACACTGTATAGTGAGCCTTATACAATCATTTGGGTAATATGGCTAACTTCAAATATACATTTTAATGAATGTTGAGTGCATTTAGAACAGCGTGCTACATGCAGAGTGCTCAAGGAATTAATTTATTTGTATGTAGTACCTAAAAAAAAATATATATATATACACAGACCGTTTCTGACAGGGGTCAAAAATTTAATTAATGCTGTCAGCTGAATTTCCAAATTGCTTTAGGTGCTGCTGATTAGAACTCAGGGCAGGTGCGAAGTGTCTGTTTAAGTTAAAGGACAGTATTTTTTGCTTCAGTGACTATTTTGTTTCTGCATTCTAGGATATGAACACCTACCTGTCAGAAAACAAGCTAGTGAGTATTCGACTTCATCCTCTGATGATGAATTTGAATTCAAGCCTTCATTAACACACAAGGTAATCTTGGCTTGGGAACAAAAAGGTATTTCCTTAGTTGGACTGTGTTTAAGATTCATCATATGATTTTATTCTAAACCACACAGCAATTTCTCAAAGTGGGGATTGGGATGTTGGAGGTTACGTGTCATGGAGAGAAAAATACATTAAAAGTCTTTAAGACAGATGAACACCAGCATTTCTTTTTCCTCTTTGGGTCTTTAATTCCCCCAGGTTATACCAGTGTTGACAGAGGAGGTATTAATTTGACAAGCAGGCATGTTTCATTGAAACCACTTTGAAGCTGCATTCTTAAGTGGCCTTAATATGTAGCCCAACAAGCAAACTGTTGAAAAAATTAAACCAAACAGATGCAGATTTCCTTTGGGGAAATACGGCCTCATTTGAGAAGTGCTACAGGCAGGTTGCCTGGAAAACACTCTGTTTATCCTAATCAGCACAAGTGTGTAAGCCACAAAGCCACACCCAGACCCTTCACGCCGAAAGGGCCGACTGCCCACCTGGGTCCTGAGCCCTCCCGTGGCGAGCAAGAGCCATGGGGTTAAAGCACAGTGAATTCTCGGTACCCAGCTCTGGTGTGAGGGAACAGAGCTTTTGTTGACTGAGTAGCTCATGGGAAATGTGTTTATCTCTTTACTGTGGAAGATATCTGTGAGTGGAATTAATAGTACGAGGTGGCCTTTTGATTTTGTTGCCTTTTGGCGGGGCGGGAGGTGGTGCGAAGAGGAAGGAAAACAAAGTACAGTACACAGGAAACATCAGCCAAGCTGAAGTGAGGCTTTGAATGGAAACCTAGTTGTGCAGCTCCAGAGGAACCGAAATGCCATGAGGAAGAAGCATAGGAATGTGTGGCAGCACTTGTCACCAGTGGCTCTGTGTCAGGATGCACTGAGATGTCAGAATTCTTCTCTCATCTTTCCTGTTACAGGAAGGACAATCTGTAGCAGGATAATGTTATGGTGAATTAAATAAGGTTTAAACAAAACAGAGAAAAGAAGGGAGACACAGGAGCCACCTGGATAGAAGCAACCCCCGACAGTCCAGGCAGTCCCAGGGAGGGCAGGACCAGGCAGGGAGAAGGCAGCGCTCCGGGGCAGCTGCCAGAAATGGAGCGAACAAGCAGCTGTCACACACGGGCATTAGCAGCAATTCAGTTTTGAAGCACATGCCCCACTCAGCATGTTTCATTCAGCTGCTTCCTACCAGTTCTGGCTGCTATTTTGTCAGTGTCACCACTTGTACCTGGCAAAACTCAGTGGGAAAAATTTTAGTGGCTTGCTGGCTGGTTAAATATTTAATTGTCTTGTCTACGGTGCTCATATATTCTGTCTCCTCCAAAATGGGAACACCACAGACTTTTGAAGCACTTCAGGTTAGCTTGGGTCAAGGGCAAGACAGAGCAATGGCAGGCGATTCCCTAACCAGCCCTGAAGCTCTTGCTGCCCAAATCTCCTGGCAGCAGCAACAGGTGCCTGGGGAAAAGCAAAAACCTCTGTAATGCAGCAGAGAAATGGCATTGGGGAGGATTTCATAGGACTTGAGGTGAGGTAGTGTCCCATAATAGCTAGCTGTTTCAGCTATGTCCCTCTTACTGTGTTACAGGAGATCCAAAGTGGGTTTTTCTACTTAGCAGCTGCAGCAGTAGAAATGGGTTTGAGTTTCCTTAAACTGATGCTTTCCCCAGCCGGTGCCTGGCCACGTATGGTGGGATGTCCTATATAGTCAGCTTTGTGATTCAAACATTTTTTATTGGTAGACATGGTTCATGCTCACTTAGGGTTGCATTAAGAACTTGTAATGATTTAAAGGCAATGTCAGCAAATGCATGTAAATATTTGTTTCATTTTGGTGAGGTTACCACAAGCACCCTGCAGTAGCTCACCTCACTTTGGGTGGGGGATCAGGTTAGATGATCTCCAGAGGTTGGTCACAACCTCAGCGGCTCTGTAATTCTGGGGAAGGTTTGAGGAAACCTGTAATTGGTGTACTTATGCTTTGATTACCTTTTTTTTTTCTCTCTCTCTTTTGTAGGCAAAAAGAGCTCTCAGAAGGAGAAGGAAGCTGGAGAAGGAGACAAAGCAGTTGATTAAACAAGAGGAGCTGAAGAGGCTTCACAAAGCACAGGTGAAAATGTAGCTTGCAGATGCCCCCTTTGTCTCTCAAGAGTGACTAGTGAGGATGGCAGCACCCAAAGTGGGCTCTGCAGCTCCCCACTCCTCACTGCTGCTCACTGCCTTCTGTGCTGAAGTTCCCCCAACCATCAGGAGCAGGAAGGTGTATGTGGCAGGGCCCTGCATCTCTCTCTGTGTGACAAATGGATGTGCACCCTAGATCATCCTAATTTTGTAAGTGTGCATGAAGAACAATAGGGAATAGTGACTGGCAATAAGAGGAGAATGCACTAAAAAGAGAAAGAGAAGGGGAAATAACATCAACCCCATAGAATGTAAGAAACTCAGCTACTACCTTTATGTACAGCAGGAGGATACAAAAATACAGCGATGGCTTTTGTTCTCCTTCTGCCATAACAATGAAAGTGAACCATTTTTTTCTTAATAATGGAAAGTCGCTTCATTTTGTACAGGCCTTGCTCTTCAGAAAATGCTGGGAAAGCTCTGGACTCTACTGATGTGTTTTTATTTCCAGTTACAGTTTAAGATGTGTGAATGTGCTTCTGCACAGTTTGGTCTTGGATGTATTTTAATACAAAGTAGGAGCAACTATGTTCTAGTTTTTATCTGAGAATTGTAAATAATCTCAAGGTAAAATTAGATGCATACATGGCTTCTCTTACTTTACTTTACTGCTTTTTGAAAACAATCCAGTCCACAGTTTTTGAATCATCTCACGCTGTTAGACTGTTGTTGAGGGTTTGGCTTGTAATGCCCTAACAGAGCCTGAGATGGGAACTGCTGAACATTCAACATTTCAACCTTTTCAGGTGTTTCATGCCTATTAGCCCCGCAACACCTCTGAAAAACCTTATTTAAAAAGGGATGGACAATGAATGTAGAAGTCCTTCCTGAAGTGCCACTGAATTATCACTTCCTAGCTATTAGACCCTTTTCTTTCTAGGTCAAAAGCTTGTGAAATATGAAAGGAAAACAAAAAACAAAAACCCATGGACAGCAAATAGCTACCAGACCTTTCTAGCTGTAAACCTTCAATATTTATATGAGCTTTATTCATGTAACATCACAGAATATGTGTCTCTGAATATAAAAGGTATTGACTTTTTACACTCTGTGAAACACAGATGATCTCTATGATCTCTGATTTACAATGGAAGAGCTAAAGCTCAGAAAAACTGAGGTTCTTCTAGTACCTATGATACTTACCCACATAAAAATGCCATAGATACCTAGTGGAATTATTAAATTGCTTAGGCGCCTGGTACACTCAATGAGCTGGCAAGAGCCAGGACTCCTCTGAGACCTTTTCAAGCTGTTTCTCTAATCACGGAGACCATCTTTTGTCTCTGAATTTTGAAGTTATGTCTGTAGCTTTTATATCATTACAATTTTGCAGGCAGTCCAACGCCAACTAGAAGAGTTGGAGGAAAGACAAAGAGCTCTGGAGATTTCTGGTGTGGAACTGGAGAGAGAACTAAGAGGAGAAGCAGGTACACAGAGCAGTTGTTTTTTGTTTGGTGGTGGTTTTTTTAACCTGTTTCAAAGTAGAGGGATTTAATGATTATCATGAAATAATTTGGTGTGAAATCTGAAAAAAAACAATAACTGGAAGAACAAAAATAATTACTTAACCTTTTTCTTTGAGCTCTGTTAGCTCACACATCTTTATGTTGAATGCTATAAATTTTTTGTTGGTTATCACAGATTTGGAATTATTTACCTTGCTATTGAACCTGAATCTACATTTTGCCCAAACCTCCAACACGCCCTTTTTTTTTTTTTTTTTTAAGTCCCATCCTGAGCTTAATTTCATCTTTTATAGGGAACCAGTGAGGTTTCCAGGAGCTGTATCTCAGTTACCAAGCCAGCAGCAGCCCGTACCTAGTAACAGAGTCCTTAATGACTTCTCCTGGAGTGTGAAATGCCATTAATATGATTAGAGCCAGTGGCCATGCTATAGCAACAGCAGCATGCAGGCACAGAGACCTTAACAGTGCAGCTTTTCCCTCAGTGGGCAGAAGATAACAGGAATGTCATCCTGGCCTGAGCCAGAGGCCAAAAGGTTTTCCCTTGGCTGAGCCAACAGTCCCAAGCATCCAGGGCTGCAGCATCGTGCCACGGGCCCAGCCTTGCCACTGCTCCCCAGCACACATGGGGTGAAGCTGGGGAGACCTTCTGGAGAGGGAAGGGACATCTGGGGGCTCCTGCCAGGCTCAAAATGAGGATGGGACTACACATGCTTGTCAGGAACTTCAGAGGAGCCAGTGGTTCTGTGCTGAAGGGACTCTGGTGAGCTGTCAACCGAGTGCAAACGTGTCTTTATTTACCTCTGTTTTAGAAAACTGAACCTTGTGCTTTCATGACAGCCAGTTGCACAACACGGAAAACCTAGATATGTTTTGGCACTTAACTTTGTTGTCATTTTAGCCAGGCAACCCAGCTCAATCCCTACGTGCTGGCCTTTTTAATGCCTTATTTCACAGCAGCTATTGCCCCTATTCTGACACTGAACTAATCAGTTCAGCAAGAGAGCATTTACCCAGCCTTTTATATTTATTTACTAATTTCCTAGAATTGATAGTGTCAGCCTATTTCAAATGTTATTTAAAAGGTTTAGCATCTTTTTTCTTAAACGAAAGCATAACCTTTTATCAAACTTTACCCACCTTACTGTCCACGAGAAAGTCTGCTCAAAAGGCTTTGAGGATTTGGAGCATTAGCTTTTTTCTTCTGAGTTGTACAAAGGTGGTTGTTTTTTGGAAACCTCAAAAATATGGAAGGACAAGAAGGTTCTAACTCTTGGCATAGACACCAAATACCAGGATAAATGGCCTAAAGCCACCTCTTGTTTTTGCTGTTTTGACAATTGCATTTCCTAAAGAAGGCTGTCTGCCAAGAGATCGATGCTTCTCATTCTCTTACCATCCTTAGTAATTGGATTGCCCTCATTAAGGTGAAAGTACTATTTTTTTTAACTCCTTGTTGATTGCTTATGTGTAGGTGGCCAGTTACAAATAGGGCAGATACTGAAAAGTAGGATGTTACTGTTTCTCAGTAACTCTCCTGGTGCAAAAGCATGAAGCCGTAAGTTTGCCAAATAAAATGTGAGTACTTTGTTACTTGTAATAGAATATGTGTAATGATGCAGGAATTGGTGAGTTTAATATTCTGTTCAACCTTCTTAAAAATAACAAGCATTATTGTTTAATGAATGACCAGTGTTTATTAGGTTAAGTTGTACTTAAGCAGGTCTGCGCTTATGCAATTGAAGTGATTTAATAGGTATTATTAAGGTAATTAGAAAACGATCACAGTTCAGCAATAATATTGAGCTGCAAAGGTTGTGAATAACCAAATTTAGAGGCAGGCCTGCAAACACTAGTCTTCAGTGACATTTACGCAACTCTCCTCTAATAATTCTGTAAGCCCAGGATGAATGGCCCCTTTGTTAGGGGGAGTTATTCATTAGCTCCTCAACTGAATTAGAAGAGAACATGCGTGGGTGCGAAACAACTGCCGTGAAGACTGATGAGCAAAATGAGGTTTTGATGATCTTCTAATTGTAGTGACAACAATTCATGCATTTAAAAAAAAAAAAAAAAGAAGAAAGAAATAATACCAGTCCTATGAATAATTTTTCATGCTCATTATTCCCTTTATTCTGGTTTGAAATACCAAATAATAAATCACTGATATACCATTTCTTTGTTTTCTACTGACATTTGTGGAGGCTTATGGAGATCTTCTGCCTACAAGAAAATACAGAAATAAAACCTCAAAACATGTTTTCTGCTGAAATTAGCATAATGGATCAGTTGACTAAATAAATCATGAGGAATGATGGTAAAGAAGAAAATCTACTTTGAGAGAATGTTAAGAAATCTCTCCATGTTTTGGAAGGTGAACAAATATTTGCACGTTGTAGCTCGTTTTTTATTTCATAAGGAGCATATTGAAGGTTTCTTGGAATTTTCAATGGAGTCAAAAGAAATCAGTGGAAAACCTGTAGGAATAGGGAATATGAGGTTTAACTTCCTAAAAGGGTGCAAACTGGCCAAGCCCCCTTTATTGTGTGATGACAGTGAGGAACATCAATCTGGAGAAGGTTCTGGTTTTGAGAACAGTGTTCAGTAAATACTCCTCTGCAGCCTCTCATTCCCTCAAAAGGGATGGAAATAGCAATACTTATGATGTCATTGGAAGAATGTTTGACTTTCAAATGGATCTCAGTTAAAGGAGACTTGGTAAACCAGGAGGAAAGGTTTTCTTTAACAATGCTGTAAAGAAAAGCCAACGTGGCTCACAAAATACACTCACAAATTGTTTTCCCTCTAACCTTTAAGATCTGATGCGTTGCGTTACACAAAATACTTCATTGGCTTGCTCTGCCCTTGGAAAGCATCAAGCACTCCATCACACTTAAATAATAACTATTAGCATTGTTAGTAACAAACATTTGAAAAGCTCAGGGGAAAAATGCCATTGGGAACACTTAGGGGGCATAATGTGGGATGGAGGAGGTGGAAAAAAATAGGGCTATTTTTATTTCAGCTTGCACTGAGGATTTTGCTAAAATGAGTGGTTTTTTGCGAAGTGCATTTTCTTTACTTACCTCAATCAACCCACAATTATTATTAGAGGTGCAGAGATTTTAAAGTGTAAGGTGGAAAAGTTAAAAGAAGGAATATTTTTGCCTAAATAAGAAAACAAAAAGGATCTAGTAACCCTCTGTGACTGTGCAGGACTTATGTGTACCTGCAATTGCAATATTTTTACTGACAGTAAGATAGACCAAATTTTGATGATAATTTCTTATGGTGGCATACAAAGACCTGGGTCTCTTTTAGCTAATGCTGCATCCTGCATTGGATCTGTGAGAAACTGGTATGTTCCAGCAAGGACTGCTCCAGCAGTCACTTAGGAGACAGTTTTTATCCCCACTTGCTGACCTGGAAGATCCCACAGGAAAACATCTATTACTGCCAAGTTTTAATGGAATCAGGGAGAAATTGAAGCAAGATTGCTCTGCCCTCTTCTGCTTATCCTCCTGTTTCATGGTGATTTCTGATTTGGGGTCAAGTCCTGATGGGAAACTGCAGAACTCCACCCAAGCCACCACAACTCGTCCTTGGCATGGGGGCACATGTAATTCCTCTGATACTGGCAGGTAGTAAACTGCATTTCCTGGGATAATGGTGGCTGATGAAAGCACAAAAGTGGGCTGGTGATCCCAAACACCCAACAATTTCTCTTATGCTCAGGAATATTGCTAACTGGCTGCACTGGGTGCACATTGTTACTGCCCAAAAGATCTGGGCTTCAAACTGCTGTTCTCTGGCTTTGACATAAAGTGAGGGACAGCTGAAGGTGTAGAGACAAGAGGGTAATTCCTGAGCCCAAGAACAAAGCACACTTCAAAACTATGGCAGAAAGGCATCAGAAACACTGCTGAACTGTCCAGGACTCTGGCTGTCTCTCCCCTTGGTAACCTGGTTTAATTATGCTCTTGTAATTGGTGTCTCTGGAGCTTGAACCTGACACCTTTGGGTTTAAATTTCAGTATTCTCAGTCATCTGAAATAAAGGTGCAGTCCTCTTAAAGGAGAAATCACCTAAGTTTCCCACCACCAGAAAACAGCCAGGCTGGTTTATGTGGATTTTATGCTTGGTTTTCTAGCACTGTGATATAAGGACTGAGGAGCCAGAGACCTGGTGTTCCCCTTCCTGCTCGTGGCACCTCCTTTTGCTTTGTCCCAGGTCTGATTGTCCCTGCCTCTAACGTGTAGTGAGGTCTGTAAATACCACATGTTGGGGCACAGGAGCACAGGCTGGCTGTTGGTTTTATGCCTCTGAAGGTGCCACCTAAATGTGTCACCTAAATGGTTGCCTCAACCTGGACCTAATGTAAGGTATTTTCTTCCTACAAGTGATGACTGTTTTGTGGCATCACACAGTGGATGTGCAAAGCAGACGTGGGAGGTGTGTTGACAGTGCCATCACTGTTGCTGTAATTCTGCATCTAAGGATGACGGGGTGGTTTTGCTTTGTGGAGAAAATGAATGGAAAATGTGAAGTGATGAGGATGTTAAAAAGGGCAGCGAGGATAAGAAATACGTATGTGCTCTGACTTGCATTTTGAAAACTCCCAGGGGTTCTTCATTGCCAAAGAGTTTTGTACAGATGGTATTTTAGGAGTAGTAAAGGCCCTCACTTGGTGAGAGAGATCCATCCTCTGTCCTCCTCTACAAGGCAGAGTCAAGCTCTGGAGAGACCATCTTGTATTTTGTGTCTGTATAGTGCCTACCAGTGATGCCCTGGCCCAAAGTGTTATAAAAATACCCAATAATCATAGATTTGTTATTCAAAGCAGATGCAGATTTAGAGGCCTGATGACAAGTGAATGGAGATTTCCTGATGTCCACTGGAAGCAGGGACTAAGTTGATACTTGCTAGCATATGCATCCTGAAGTCTAATTGTGTTAATGGGATGTGGAATATCCACTTAGACGTATAGTTTAGCTCTGAAGTCCAGCTTCAACAGAGAAACTATTTTATCAAAGGCAGAACTAAGAGAAAGACTAAGTGCCCACTAAAAAGAAAGTCTATATGATTATTGGAAAGGAAAATCTTTAAACCAGAAGCGTTCTATAATCTAGTGCATCTCTATCTGTAATAAGCCACAACATTCAACCAAAGGTAGATAAAACTGTTGTACCCGTTGTACCCAGTCATTATTGCTGTACGTTGCATACAGCAAAACCATCTCCATTTGAGCTCACATTGGCTTACACAGGACTACTGAAAGGGCACTTAATTGGCAAAAGCATGGGAAAGAAAACTGGTAATACACACTAAAGTCTCCTATTTTATACAGATTCAGGCACAAAGGATGAAACTCAGATGCTACATGAGTGGTTTGAGCTGGTCCTGGAGAAGAATAAGTTAATGCGTTATGAGTCTGAGCTCCTGATTATGTAAGTAAAGACAAGCATTAGTATTAAAGATGGGGAGGGTAGAGGGGTAAAAGTGTAATCACAATATACCTGAACACCTTGCTGTGTGCTGCAGTTTGAGACAGTTGTGGAATAAGCATATCCAGAGTAGCTACAATCTATTTTGACCACAGATTTGTAGCTGAGCCCTCCTCATCCTTCCCTCTTGCAGTGGTTCAATTATTTCAGTGCTATATAATGCTCTGAACCAACAAAGCGTATAGATGCCTTTACATCATGTGGGTCTAGCACTGGGGCACTTTCTCCTGTGGAAGAAAAGTAGTCTGACAAGTTAACCTCAGTTTTTACTGGATATAGGGAAAAAGATCTAGGAATTCACTGCAGCAGCAAAACAAGCAGATAAATCCTACCTCAGATGCCACTGTTGTGGTCCATGGAAACAATATTTGCTGTAGCTCCCTCACCTCGTCCTCTTAGAAACACACCCAAGAGACAGGCAGAGGTGACTCTCAGCTATTTTCTCCATAATTTGTGGGCAATGTGGGAAGGCAATGAGAGCTTCAGCAGTCATTGCTCAACCCTGAATTTCACACCAGTGTGGGCTGCTCATTGCTATTTATCAGTTTCTCCCCATCTGTGCTGATGCTGCCGGGGCCAAACCCCTTCTTGCCCCTTCAATTGCCATTGGGTGTTTTGGTAGCAATGCTTCCTGCCCACACTGCCTGCAAAGTGGAGTGAAAAAAAGCAAAAGCAGGCAGCTTTTACCACCACAGGACACGAAAAGTTGTTGTCTGGATGTGTTCACATGTGTTAATTCCTTTGCCTCAGGACCTGTTCCTGTGCAAAGGGCCCTTCGTGTGTGGGAGTGTTCAGCCCTATCCAGAATTACACTGTGGGTGCCACCAACAAAGCACAGATGGTTAAAAGCCTTGAGTGTTGCACAGTATGAGGGAGCTGAATTTGATACATAATGCAAAAGGTGGTAGTGGTATTTCTGCTGTGGAGATGTTGGCATAGGCAAACCTTTTAGCCCTGACTGCCCATGAGGGGAAAATACGGGATGAACAGAACACAGAATCTCCTGGTTGAAACAACATATATGTCTTTATTGAAATAAAGCCTATTCTTTAACATACTTTTTGCTGTACCTAGAGCCCAAGAGCTAGAACTGGAAGACCACCAAAGCAGGTTGGAACAAAAGCTGAGGGAGAAAATGGCCATTGATGGTAAGTCAAAGGGGACGGTGTTCTCCAGTCCACAGCGACAGACCATGCCTGTGTGCATCCCTGTTTGCTCCAAAAAGGACCAGGATGGCTGAGGCTCCTGTGCTCTCTGCAAGTGCAGCTCAGCCAGCAAAATGTGACTTGTGAGATCTTCTCATCTGACTCCTAGTGAAAACAGCCGAGCTGACCTGCCCAGCTCTACACTGAACTGGATGAGAAGCACTGCATGTGTAATTATGCTAATTGTGCTCTCCAGGCATTCATGTCCAGCTAACATGTGATGATGGGCAGCAATGGAAAGTAACTTCTTCAGCCACCTAAATAAAGAGGTGTGTAGCATTGCTGGCTGCCACAGCATTTTGGAACTGCTTTTAGGTACTTGGGTTTACAGTTTGGGCTTGTCCTTTCATTTGGTCTTTGAGAAGGGAACGTAGGGAGGAGGAATCAAGGGACAAGAGGGGTTCCAGAGCACTGAATACTCCAAAATATCCTGTTGGGTTTAGGCATGTGGATTGTAAGTGAAGGCAGTTTTCGATACATTTTCTGAAAAATACTTCCTATTTTCTTACAGGTGCTACATTTCATTTTGAGTTTTTTACCTTATAAACTAAATTTAAACTTCATCTTAATGGTTTTTATAAACAAGCAGTGTTTTTCCTATCCCTTCCAGTCCAAATTTTGTTAAAAAGTCTACTCTAGTCATTAGGAGCCTTGAGGGTCAACTTCAAATGGCCCAAATGCAAGAGGAAATTTCCCTGAACTATAACTTGAAAAGTACTAACTGCTATTGATATCATTTGTCATTGACTATAATGTTAATTCAAGCTGTGCTGTAACAGTTAAAAGGCAAACAGTGGTCTGGATTTTAATCACTTTTTTGTGATCTTTTAGACAGCCTTAAAGATGAGGTGGATCTGAATGAGGAGGATGAAATTTTTACTGAGATGATGAAAGTGGTTGAAGAAAGAGACAAACTTGTGTGTACCTTAGAGGAGCAGAGAGTGAAAGAAAAAGCAGAAGACCAGCACTTTGAAAGCCTTATATTATCCAGAGGCTACCAGCTGAGCAGGATTTAAAGAGCCACATGCAAATAAACATCATTTCAGCAATATTCCCAATCATGGAGATACAGTCTTCTGAAAAATGAAGGAATTAAAATTTAAAATCATCTTATTTGGGAAACATGTAGTTTTGTTATCAAAAGCTTTTAAGCACTTCTTTTACTCATACTGGAGTGAGTCATTTCACTGGCAGCTTAAAGGATCACTGGAATACAGATTTGGACTGAATTTGCCTGACTGATGGACATCAGGGTCTGTGAAAGGGAAATCAAAGCTCTATTATTCTCTTGGAATTTTATTTTAATGTCGAGAGTAGAGTTTCTGAGGAACATGATGACATCACTTTGTATTTTTTAAACAGCATTACTGTCCATCTGTTTGTCTGAATCTGTATGTGCTTTTGTTAATATTTTGGCACAGCCAAGCCATGGTCAACTATGCAAAAGTAAGAAAACAAGTATCTCATATAAAAATAGGATTAGTTTTTATTTCTGGTGGAGAAAGAGTCATTTGACTAATGACTACATATAAGCACTCACTAAAACTACTGTAAATGCAATGTCAGAAATTAATTTTTCAGGTATTTGTAAGTTTTATTGCACTGTGTATTTTTGAACAAGAAGTTAAAGTGATATTAAATCCCTACATTTTGTAAAATGGTAAGGGATTATCAAAGGGGTGACTACCCTTAAAGCTGTTACATGCTCAAAAAAGTTTCTGTATGTCAGAGATTAAGGTCTTTAAAATACAATAAAAGATCATTTAAAAATAGTAATCCAGACCCAACTGATATTTATAGGGTAGCCTTTACTATGGTAGACTTTACAATTGCTTGATAAAACACATCACAAGTTGTACCATAGGGTGCAATGAGTGGTATAGCAGTTAAAGATCTCCCTGAGAATAATTCCTGAAAAAGACTGCAAAAAATGTTGAGTTTATAATATCAACATTTGATAGAAAATATTGTAGCTATATTTAAACTATATTTGTCTTCCTGCTTAAGAATATATGCATATTTTTAGCTTAGAGGAACTATCTCCTATCTTTTTTGTACATGCATTTGTAGATATTGGCAAAACAGATGTTGCAGAAATTCTCCTAATTTAAGTGCTTTCCTAAATCTGAGGTAATTCTGCAATTTAAGATTGGTAATATTCCCAACTCTATATATGATGCACTAGATTCTCAAACTGGGAAAAAAAAAAAAAAAAACAAACAAGAAAGAGAAACTGTTTATTTTTGAATGTGATTTTACCTCATTCTCTGAGAAGATTTGATGTTCTCATTGTTTCATGAATGGTGCTAATGTGCAGCCTTTGCCTGCGGTACAGCCAAAGCTAGAAGCCTTCCTGTCACAAAAGGTTTAAACTGAAAAACCACTTGGTAAGTACTTGTAGGGTAACAGACACACTGGATCCTGTCACAGTAACTTATTAATTATCTTCAGGGGTTTTTTTGCTGTATTAAAGAAATTTGAAATACCCATTCTAAATATAAAAGCAAGTTCTTACTATTGGCCACAGATAAATAATATACCTCTGTTGGTGCAAGGACTATGCTGTTTTTCTGCACTATTTATGTATTCATATTTATTTGACTGTTTAAAGAGGATAAGTGTCTGATTACATTTTACAGTTTGGCTCTTGTCTCTGATTTTGGTTGATAAAGGTGTATTTCTAACAGCTGTGTGTAGGAAAAGCTGTGCATTGCAGAACAGACTTATCAATTTGGTAAATAATTAGCAATAAAATATGAATTAGGGTTTTAAACAAGGTTCTGAGTTACCATAACTTGAAGGGATACCCTTAAAACATAGCAGGCAGGGCTTTAAAAGTATCATTTGTCTTCCATCACGGTGGAAAGACAGAGGAGAATCCTTGAATGTGTTCCAAAATTACCATCTTTTTTTTCCCTGTCATTCATAGGCTAAGCCTACCTGTTCTTCAGATGACATTTCTATTGAGATGAGTTGCAGTGATTGATTTTTTTAAACTAAGTCTGTTACTCAAGATTGACACAAAGTAGGAGAGGCAGAGCAGCAATAAATATTTTAGTTTTCTCTGTTCAGTTCTGCTGGTATTTCCAGTTATGTGGAGAAAATTTCTGGCTTTTATCACTGTTGCTAGAAGCCTCATGTAATTCCATAGAACAAGACAGTCCAGAACATCTGTCACAGCTTGCTGAAGAAAAACAGAGAGTCAAAATATTTTCAAGGTATTTTTAAAAACTGAGATTTCAGTTTACAGGAGATACCTGTTCCGCTATAAAACCAAATACAAAAGGGTGCTTTCCCTTTAGCCCCAAAGTTTTGCATTCCTGAGAGTATTAGAGACAACAGAGGCTGAGGGCCATCAGCACTTTAGGGACTTCAAAAATATTCTTGCTAAAAAAATACTTTTTCTGGATGCCATGTGGTTGTAAAACATACTGCACCCAAAACCACATGTCTGCTCTTGGGTGGAAAAACCTGTCAGGCCACTGTAACCCTGCCTGATATTAAGTACTTCACAAGATTAGAACCAAAAACAAACTGTGCAAGTGATTTAGAAAATAATAGACTCTTAATTAAGTCATTTAAAGCAGGTCTTTGTGTACTGTGAGAGTAGAGAAGGAGGTAAAAAAAAAGGAAGCTATGTGCACTGTTCACAGGTCAATTTGATATGGTTGGCTTGTATTAGAAATGTATTTAAACACTGGTTTGGTTATGAGTCTTCTTGCTGCTCAGTCTTTTCTGTGAATTGGCTCACTAATTTATAATAGATTTGTTTATTTTTAAGTTCTTGGCACTGTCATTTTGGGGTATGATGTGGTGTGCTGGAATGTACTGAATGTGTCTAAATGGGCTGGATGTGAGCAATTTTCTATTTGAAAAAATAAAATTCTATCTCACTCTTTGAAGTCTCAAAATTATTTCCTTAGCAGTTTCTCTCCACTGATACCTACAGTATAATAATGTGTGATGAGGAAAGATATAGGTAAAAAATTATATCAGTTTCTTAGTTCATCTACTGGTAAGTAAATTGCACTTTCTTGAAATGCACAGGTTAATTTTGTAGTTTATAAATAATGACAGTCTTACACAAGTTAGTGGGCATTCAATTCTATCTTAACACAAGAGTTTACAAACCCCATGAGATTAACAACTTCCACACGTTACATAGGAATTCATCAGCTAATTTCCTTAGGCAATTATATAAATTATATAATTATATAAAAATTATAGCAGCTCCTTGCAAACTCGAAAGGAAAGTATCTCTGAATGGATCAAATGGTGATGAAAACCTTAACTGTAATTTTTCAAATTCCACTAATTTTACTTCTATCAGGTCATCTCATTTTGTTATTTTCTACCAGTGGGAGAGCCTTACAGAGCAAGACAATGTGCTGCTCAAAGAAGAGAAGACTTGGGCTTATGTTAGTGCCAGCACCATTGTCCTCTGCCTAATGGCTCTGAACTGATTGATAGTTCTCTCCCCCTCAGAGGACAGATGGACAGCTGCTTCTCTTCAGAGGGCAAGGTAATTTCTGGCATCTTTGAACTGAATTTTTCCTTCTCCAATCATGTCCTTTCCCTTCCATGTTGTGTGCCTCAGAGGTGGTGACTTCTCTTGTAATAACACATGTAAGTTCTCAGGGCTGCATAGGAATTAACCTGCCTGCTGGGTTTACTGGAAGTAATACATCAAACACTTACCCATGTTGAAAGCCTTGCAGACACATTGGCTTCTCAGCCAGCTGGTCAATAGCTGGAGGACTTTGCTGGCCCAAGAGCAGGATAGAAATGCTCTCACAGGAATTACTGAGCCTCTCCTAATCACAGCACATACACCCTCCTTGTCCCCTCTTCAAAAGATCAGAGGTCTAAAGAATCACAGTTGGTGCTTAGGGACATGGTTTAGTGGTGGACTTGGGTTAATAATTGGACTCAATGATCTTAAAGGTCTTTTTGAAAGTAAATAATTCTGTGATTCTGTAAGAAGTTTGAGAAAAGGATTTTGTAAACTACTATTTGAATCAAGACCAAGCCATTTGCCCCAAGGTGAAGGGACACTTCACTGATCTTAGGTGTAGTTGACAGGGTTTCTCTGTGCACAGGAAACAAACCTAGAGGTTTTGTGCTTCAAAACTTCTGCTTTTTTAGCCCAATGCAATCCTGGCAAATATTTTGTGATGAGCAAGGAAGGTATTTGCTGGATTTCACCTAAATCTCTTTGCCTGATATTTATGAACAAACTGTGGTTTCTTCTTGTGGCTTCTAAAGAACTACAAAAAGAAACCTGATGACCCTGCACACCAGCAATGTGTTTGCTGGAATATTCATATAACACAGCTGTACAAAATTACAGGCCCATGTGAAGGGCACAAGTACAGCTTATTATGAAAAAGGTTGTAATATTTTTTTTTCTGAAACTGCCAGTTGTAAGTGCAAGTAAACTTGCCCAAGTTTTTGTAAATAACTGACTGATCAAACAACATGCTACCAGAAGAATTTAATACCAGGATGATGTCCTCATTTTACCAAAAAGCTTAAAACCCACTTTCTTTCCATTGAAACTTTCAAATTATTAATCTCTGTGACTGTATGTAACATGTTATCTTTTGTCTTTCATGTACTTTTTTCCTCATCACATCTTAGTCTGTCTTTTTTGCTCCTTGATTTACAAAAAAAATACATTGTATTTTTTAAGAATCTGGTCGGAAATACTGTTATTTTTGTGAAACTATGTTTTTTAATATTACTTAAAGAGAAGATTCTTATCTCGAAGTTAGAAGTTGAGTAGAAAGCACAGCTCTGTTTTAAATTCAAGCATGAGTATGTGCTCAATTTTAAATTCAGTGTGTGAGCTGGAAACAAATTTATCCTCAAGGGTGAGTTTTAGATGATGGTGGCAATGAAAATTTGGAGTTTTTCTACCACGATACTGATGCTTTCTGCTGTTACAATGTAGTCACATCGATATGATCAGACAGGATAAATTTGTTTCCAGCTCACACACTGAATTGCCCACAGCGTTGCCTCACCGCACCGGAGGGAGTGGCTGCCTGGCATGGCTTCTTCTTGGATGCATGTAGGAGCTCTTGTCTCCAGGTATTTTGGGGCACCCTCGGGAAAATCCCAATCAAGAAATAGATACCAAACATCTGCAAAGTAACTGGTATGGAAACACCTTGTTTTCTAAGAGGGCTCCTTTACTGTGCCATTAACTGTCAGGGTGGGGTGGGCACATTCAGCAGTTCACCACACAGAGTTGGTAGGTCAGCAGAAGGCTGACTGCAAATACTTGGGAAAGTAAAAAGGGTAGACACTGATCTAGTTCTCCTCTTCCTGAAGTCAGCAAAAGGTGTTACTGCAGGCAATCATGGCAGTGGCAGTAAGTTGATAAAGCGCTTTTAAATATTCCACTTCCATTAACTTTACATGATCAACTGGCCAAAAGGCTAGAGGAGAGGTACATCTAGGAGAGAAGTGTTAGGAGAATACTGTAAGAAAAGTGAATGATATTGCACAGCCTTAACCATCTTGGCTGCTCTTTCTTACAAGCCTAGGCCGTGGCTGGGATATTACCTACCCTGCCTCTTCCGTCTCATTCAGAAAGTAAACCTCTGCTCCTGATTGTTCTGAGTTTTGTAATAAAGGAAATAAAAAACAGCTGTGCATGGACAGATGTGAAGGTGAATAAGAATTATTTGAAGTATGGGGAGGGAGAGGATTTAGAATTCTTTTATTGCCTGGCAAAAAGTACATATGTGATCAGGATACAATTAATTTGATTGAATGTTTGGCTCATCTGTACGAACAAGGCGCTGACAGAGAGCATAGTGAGAGCTCTCTTGGTCTGCTCTGGATTTTATATGCCAGGTGCAGCAGGGCCAGCCTGAACAGCAGCCTGCTGGCTGCTGTGTCCTGTGCTGGGATTATGGAGTGTGATCGTGAAAGTATTCAATTGTCAAATATAAAGCAGAGAAAAACTCATTCCTGTATCTGCCATAACTTAGACGTTGTGTGTATCTATAAGGCCTTTGTGCTGAATGCAATATTAATTTAAGGCCATACGTCCATATATATTCCCAGATTAAAAAAAAAAGAAACAAAAACAAAAAAAAGGTAGCATATGCAGTTCTAAATTTAAGATACAGGGGAAAAAAAATGTAACTATCCTCAAAGAGAAACATCACAATTGGAAAAACACTGCAATAATGTTATACACAAAGAACTACAAATAAATCCTGAAAGGAACCCATTTAAAAAAACAAACAAACAACCAAAACAAAACAATAAACTTAAGTCTGCCTGCTTTTGCATTATTACTTAAAGCCCACTGTATTTCTGTTTCTAAATCTGATAAAGTTGATTTTAAACAGTAAATTTCATTTAACTTTTTTCCCCTTGTGATGTGAAACTCCCATAGTTCATTAAGCTATTCAATATGTAATACTGTATTTATTATTAATTTACATAAGCTGAATGTAGTGAAATAGGAAAGATGATGGGTCTTTTCAGCTATTTTGTGAGAGACTTGGCAAACACATGTTGAATTCTGACTACCCTGTACTGCACAACCCAGCACCCATAACTGTTCATGACGTATCTGGCTTGTTCTTTCTGTCTTTAACACAAACATAGAGGTACAAAAGCAAGTACACTTGTGCTTGCCAAAATGCTCTCTCTTCTGCTGTGCCTACAAAATATTGACATCTATGTATAGTAAGGCTCCAAATGGAGATTTAGTTGGGTCATTGCTCTGTTTGTAAATGCCACAGATTCATAGGCATATAAAAAAGGGTTTGATGTGTTTATTTCTCCTTCTTTTGAATTCACCTTTTATTATGTTCTTAAAAATTATTCAAAACTGTTCATCTCCATACACTGTGTGAGCAGCACTTCTGTAAAAAGAGAATAATGTGTGAAAATTCAGACCTAAATTCTATAGACAGCAGTTCTGAGACACAATAGGTGCTGTGAACCAGAGAGAAAATGTAAGGAAAGGATTGTGGTAATGGCTTGGGCTCACTCCTGCTTATAACTGATGGCAGTATGGATGAATAAAGTTTTTCCCCAGGGCATATACTAACTGCATGCAACAAATAAGCATTGATGTCTACCCCTCATCAGCTAACCAATGTTACTGGCTTGTAAAAACACAACAATTATTAGCCGATTTAGAAATATCCTCATGGTAATTTCATTTCACTTATGATGCCTAATGGATAGCTAGATATTTGCATGAAGTATGTGTGGCTTTTTGCCTGAATTGTTAATCAAGTGATTAAGTGGTAAGTGAAAGTAGTGCATCCAGATGACATTAATGCTGTTGCAGTCCTGGGTGCCTCCTGAACCAGGCACGGCAAATTATCTGTTTTAAACATACTTCTCTCTTAAGCTACTCATCTGTAAATCAAAGCAGGGTTGGTATAGGCAATCTATTGTGTTAAGTCACCTTTCCTTCCCACAGGCTTTTTGTACTGGTCTGACTACAGCAGTTGTTTTCTTTTGTAGAAGTGGATGTGATGATGCCCACTGTCTCTCACCATAGACCAAATCTACAGGCAGAGGAGCTGCTTTGCAAAATGGGCTCAAGACTGAAATGTATTTAGTAAGGCTGAACTCTAACTTGCACTAAACTATTTAGTGACAATTTATTACTTCATGAGTTCTTTTCTGTGTCCTGATCTGGGGTCCCCAACACAAGAAAGGCGTAAACCTGTTGGAGCATGTCCAGAGGAGGCCATCAAGATGCTCAGAGGGCCAGAGCACCGCCTCTATGAAGACAGGCTGAGAGAGTTGGCGCCTTTCAATCTGGGTAAGAGATGGCTCTGGAGAGACCTTCTAGCAGCCTTCCAGTACATAAATAGGGGTTACAGGAGAACTGGAGAGAGAGTTTTGTAAGGACAGGCGTGATAGGACAAGGGTGAATGGCCTTAAGCTGAATAAGTGTAGATTTAATTGGATACTAGGGAGAAATTATTTCCTGTAGGGGTGGTGAGGCACTGGAACAGGTTGTCCAGAGAAGCTCTGGATGCTCCATCCCTGGAAGTGTTCAAGACCAGGTTGGATGGGGCTTTGAACACTCTGGCCTAGTGGAAGATGTCCCTGCCCATGGCAGGGTGTTGGAACTAGATGATCTTTAAGATCCCTTCCAATCCAAACCATTAGTCCATGATTCTCTTGGTGCAGGGTGTAGCTGTGACCCTCCCACCCTTCAGAGCCTTCACCTACAAGTAGCTGTGGGTGAACTGAGCTGTCTGAGCCTTGGCACTCTGTCCGTACCTGCCTTTAGCTTTTGGCACCCCACTACACCGGGCCATTTGACCACCCAGCTCCAGTCAGTGCCTGGCTCCACTGCAAGGCAGGGCACGGGCGGAGGATGGACCACGGGGAAGGCGCTGTCCTGTGCCCCAGGGCACAGCCGGGCCCCCCAGAAAGGCGGTGGGTGCCCCTCCGGGAGCGGAGCGCGGTCCCCGCACCAGCCGGGGGCCGCAGGGAGCCGTGTGAGGGGAGCGGGCCCTCCCCGGCGGGAAGGCGGGCGGGAGGGAGGGAGGGAAGGAGCGGGAGAGCCGGGAGAGCGGAGCAGGAGCTGCCTCAAATGCTTGAAATAATTCCGCTTCCGTTCCAGAGCCGGGAACAGCCTCCCACGGCACCGGGGCCTCGGACCCGTCTGCTCCGTCCCCGAGCGCCGGCGGCGGCTGGGCCAGCATGGCAACCTCGCCGCAGAAGTCCCCTTCTTCCCCCAAATCCCCCACCCCTAAATCCCCCCCGTCCAGAAAGAAAGATGACTCCTTCCTGGGCAAGCTCGGCGGCACGCTGGCCAGGAGGAAAAAAGCCAAAGAAGGTAAAAAAAAAAAAAATTAAAATTA